>PVIA01008915.1:0-65723 GCA_004024845.1 Tonatia bakeri
TGCCAACGGCAGAAAGTGAGAATAAGAAAACGGAGTAAACGAGAAACACCATGTTTCAAATATAGGCTAAGAGTCTGGGGAGGCTGAATAATCTCCTTCTGCAACCAAATCCACATAATCTCTACACAACCAAATTGAAACAACAAACTGAAATAAAGTTAAAAACAATAAGAAGGTATTTTCTCTTCTTTGGTTTTCTATTTAGTGGTAAAGTGGAGATATCATAATTGTCTGGTAAATTGGTTGCCTCTACACTAGCAGATTGAACTGTTCAGGGATAGGGTGGTTTCTGAATTATCTGGACTGCTTACCCACACTAATCATGAATATTTATGAAATCTGAACTTCACTTTGTGCTCTGTAAACACAGCCTGAATTATTCAGATTGTTTGTCTATACTGTAATAAATGGAAATTTCTCCTTGTACCTTATTTTTGGTATTAACAAATAGGCACTATAATGTTTTGGGTATAAGGGCAAAATAAGACAAAGGCGTTTATGTCCCTTTATTATAGCACCCCATTTGTTGCGTTTGTATCTGTGAAATGACTTGTTTATGTTAAACTTATATTTTGTGTTTGAGGGTCCAACAGTATTTAACCTATGGCTATGCTTCAAATTAGTTAAACCTTTAAAACATTTCAGCGATTGTGTAATTCAATCAGATAGCCTAGCAGGAGATTAATTGGAAACATATGTGCCACAGTGGCATCACGAGCCCCTCTTACCATGGGAGAGAAAGCGACTTGCTCTGTGCTGCCCCAAAGCAGCGTGGGCAAAGCAATGGCCCACGCTTCAAGGAGGCTGGCATGGGTGCATTTGCAGGGGACCCCAGAAATAGGCTTCAGCCGAACATTTAAACATTAGCCTTAATGACACATTATTTCATAGTTACAGCAGCAAGAAGACTAACTGATTTGTTATTTTATTTTAATGTCTGTATGTGTGCATGCATGTATATATAAATATATCTATATATAAAATTTATACATACATATATATTTGATTTTCCTCAGCATAGTACCTTCAAGATTTCAGCTTCAGCATGCCAATAAAAGGAAGCATGTTTTATTTTGCAGATTTTGCACACTTCTGCAGGTAGCTGAATGGCAGTTCCTCTGGTGTAAATTGTTTTGTTTCAGTTTTCACTCTGCAATGAGATTGTCTAGATATAAATAGACAAGACATTCACTTCTTGAGTTGCTTGTGGACTGCACTGTAGTGCAGTGTAGAGTAAAAGAGGAGTACAGCAAGTCAATTCTCTGGGCTCTCACAGTAACATGGTGCTTAAACTCTGAGACCTGATGTTTACATGATGAGGTGGAGCTAGGTCTATTCAAAAGAGATGGCATGTTTGAATCCCAATGCTATGCATTCTATACCTTTTGTCTTGCTGTACTTGGTGTTGGTTAGACGTGGCATTTGTGTTATGATTTATATTATTTATATAATAGGGGTTCAGAGAATAAAAATGTCTTTTACCTTATTTGCTGAAGAATTTCCATAGGTAGCTATCACAGTGTGGTAATTTATTAGTACCAGAGGGTCTACCCTGGATAATGACCCTAGTCAGCTGTGAAAATAAGGGACTCTGCAGATCACCTGGTGATATGATTTAAATAGAATATTGGATAGATCTAACTCAACCCCTCTACACTCTAATGAATAATGAAAAAAATGTCAGACTGGGTCTTGGTTTAGTAACCTCGGTACTTCAGTTCCAGCTAGGAAAGAATTCAGAGTCAAGACTCAAACTATAAGGGAAAGTTTACTTAGAAAGTCACAGAGGTAGAAGAAGTGAGCCGCAGAAGAAATGGGCTCAGGAAACAGGTTACAGAGGCAGAAGAATGGTCCGTGGAGCTTTGGAGAAAGACAGAGGCAAAGACTATGAAACTTGAGGGAAGAAGAAAGGAAAAGATTCGGACATGTTGAGGAGGGGGCGAGCACCCTGGAGAAGGAAGGGGGTGGAGAAAGGCTCGGGCATACTTACTAGAGAGAGCTGCACTGGGTTCAAGTTCCAACGGCTTCTATCTGGTGGCCTCAGGGGAGAATCTCAATAGAACATCAATTCTCCAGGTGTGTCCCCCTAATTGTGGTGTTCACTGATTCATTGGTGCCAAAGGGCCATCAGTCATTGCAGCTGGTCCTGACACCAGCCACAGCATCGCTCCATATGGTGTTGCTGCTTCTCTGGTCCTGGAGCTGGAACACAGCTGAAGCCTAGCCATCATCTCCAGGGCTTAATGCGTAAGGGAGTGGCCACGCAAGGGCTTATGGTTTTGTCCGATGCTAGGCACCCAGGCTCCCTGCCCTGGTCACCCTCTGCACCCGGCCTATCTAACTGCCTATTACATAATGAATAAGAAACTCTTCAGTGAGGAAAAACTGAAAGTGTAAAAATAAATGCATGTAGGTTATTTTGAAATTGAAATAAATTGTTAAAGATATCCTCCCTTCCATATCATTAAAATGTTAAAAAAAACACACATGAAAATAGTCTGTTTTGCTTGATTTAATTGTAGGATAAATCGGTAGCTTTGTTGATATCAATATGCACATCAAATCTGAATCAAGGGGAATTCAAAAGTGGTTCAATCAAGGGTTCACTCAACATTTGTTGAAGGAGCAGCTATGCCTAGTAGTCTTAGAAGAGAGCTCGTTTTTAAGAGGCACATTCTACTAACAGAAGGTGAATCAAAATCCCACTATAATATTGGGGAAATGTAACAGTGGGGAATTGTAACCCATCCCACCATTCTTTTGACATTTTTGCTGTACACACTGACTCTGACTAATATGTAGCTTGTAGATAGACAGCATGTTTATATAAGAATCCTATAAACTAACTCCAAAAGATATAGACTCCAACCATCAGTCATCTCAGCTCTGCAAGATTTTCTGACCTTCAACCATAAAACCGGGATGATGTAAAACCAGGATGATGCAAAATCAGGATGATGCACACCAGACCATCACTTGACCAGATTTGAGACCCTTATCAGAATGAACTGCGCTGGTCTGCACATTGGGAACTGTTCAGCACCCTTCCCCTTAATCTTTCCGTTCTGTTTCCCTCTCCCTCCTTATAAAAACCTCTGTCTGCACTGAGATATTAATATGGGCTTTGATACAAGAGCCCCCCACTTTCTCAGATTGCTGGCATATGAATAAAATGCTTTCCTTCTCACCAGCACCTGTCTCAGGAGTTTGGCTTTTGCTGTGACAGGCAGCCAAACCTGCGTTCAGTTACACTCCTTCTTCTTGTTTCCTTACCGTCTTAGTGTGCTTGGGCTGCCATAACAAAATATCAGAGACTGAAATTTATTTCTCACAGTTGTGAGGGCTGACACTATGGTCAAGTTCTGCTGAAGGAGTTCTTTCTGGTCTGCAGGTGGCTGCCTTCTTTCGTGTCCTCGCGTGTTCAGGAAAGAGCAAGCTCTGGTCTCTTTATCTTGTAAAGACAGGACCTCATTACTTCCCAAAGGCCCTATCTTCAAACACTATCACACTGGGGGTAATTATGGTTCAATATGCAAATGCAATATGCTGTGATAGAGGCTTTGTTCCACCCCTAGTAATCAGCTCAGCATTTCTGGTTTAGGAAAGGAGAAGCCAGCTCTCTCTATTGCAATAGGGACAAGGATTCTAGCTTTGGGTTGCAGCTTTCTGGTGTGACAGGCCAGGAGTCATCACATCAGTATTCATGGTTTGAGAACCAACCTATCCCTGGCATTGGAGTAAGATTCTGCACCGAATTACAATGTGTATGTGCGGGCTTTCCCCACACCACCAAACAATTCTCAACACCAGCTTTGAGCTCTATAATTTAACTCAGTTTGGACACCATTTACCTGGAGACAGGGACAGACTCCACAAGTTAAGAGCTCCGTTCTTCATGAATACTCCCTTCCCTGTCCCACCACCACTTAAAAGGCTAGTTGCAAGTTCAGGTTGTC
This sequence comes from Tonatia bakeri, assembly GCA_004024845.1. NCBI lineage: Eukaryota > Metazoa > Chordata > Mammalia > Chiroptera > Phyllostomidae > Tonatia > Tonatia bakeri. The sequence continues at coordinate 3,957 of PVIA01008915.1, forward strand.
TCCTTGGATGTCATCTTTGCTTCAGGCTGACTGGCTGCAGATCAGAGATTTCAACAGCCCCTTCACTGGGTTCAATTAAGTTGTAAGAGTGGCTCACAGAACTCAGAAAAAAACATTTTATTTACTAGATCATCAGTTTATTATGAAAGGATATAATTCAAGAACAGGAAATTGAAGAGATGCATAGACAAGGTATGTGTGGAGGGTGCTGAGTTTTCGGACCCTCCCTCCCCAAGGGTGCTTCTCGGCCCCAAATCTCCACATGTTCACTAACCTGGGAAATCTCTGAGCCTCGTCCTTTTGGGCTTTTATAGAAACTTCATTCACAGGTATGACTGACAAAATCATTGGCCATTGACAATCTGTTCAACCTCCAGCCTCTCTCCTCTTTTCCGAAAGCAGAGAGGAGGTGCTGAAAGTTCCACCCCTCAAAGCACCTGTTACTTCTCCTGGTAGCCAGCTTCTCTCCTTAGAGGTTTTCCAAAAGTCACCTCACTAACATAACAAAAGACACCGTTGTCCCTCTTTATTATTTAGGAACTTCCAAGGGTTTTAGGAGCTCTGCCAACAGGGACGAGAAACAGATATATAGTTCTTATAGTAAAACACAGTGTCACAGTGGGGGTGAGGTGGCTGGGATGCAAGTCTTGAGACTAACCCGGGTGTTCTCCCTTAAGCACAGGGCCCACATGGCTCTCCATGGCCCTCTGCAGGAGGTCAGTTTTGCAAGAGGCCAGTTTCTTCCTCTTCGGGAACACAGCCTGAGAAGATCAGGCTGGAAGAACGTACCTCACCCTCTCACATAGCCTGTTCAAAATCCTCCTTATCCGCGCTTCACTTTCTGAGGTTTCAGTGTCCCATGCTCAATGACATATTAAAAAATATTAACTGTTCAAAAATATTAAAAGGAAAATTCCAGAAATAAAATATTTCATAAGTTTTAAGTTGCTCACCACTCTGGGTAGCATGATGAAATGTGGGAACATCCCGCCCAGGACTTGACCCATCCCTTTGTCTAGCATCTCCACACTGTAGGCATTCCTCCCTACCCTTTAATCCCATAAGTAACCATCTCAGTGATCAGATCCACTATTGGTGTCACAGTGCTTATACTGGAGAAACCCTTATTTTACTTAGTAACAGCCCCAAAGTGCATGAGGAGTGCTGCTGGAAATTCAGATGTGCCAAAGAGAAGCTGTAAAGTGTTTCTGTTCAATGAAAAGCTGAAAATTTTAATTTAATAATGAAAGAAAAAATTTAAGCTGAAGTTGCTAAGATCTACTCACATGGTAAGAATGAGTCTTTTATCCTTGAAATTATGAAGAAGAAAAAATAAATTTATGCTAATTTTGCTGTTGCACCTTGAACTGCAAAAGTTATGACCAGGTGTGTGATAAGGGCTTAGTTAAGATGGAAAAGGTGTTAAAATTGTGGGGGCAAAGACATGACATCACCCTGGCTTACAGATCCTCCTGCTGAGTATTGCGGGACGGTCAGCACAGCCGTGAGCCACCACAGAAGACAGCTTCCGTCAACAACAGACTGAATGTAAGATGGTGGTTTCATACGATGATAATGGAGCTGACAGATTCCAGTTGCATAATGACATGGTAGCCACATAATGTTGTAGTACCTGTGGGACCTGGAGAATGCCTGTGAGGTGGCCAGCTGATGTGCACCTGACTTCCTCCTGGAACTCCTTTTCCCCTTCGTCCTCTCTTCCCTCCACCATGCCTCCCCCACTGGGCCTCAGCACAGTCTAGGTGGTGCCATCAGCCCTTGGGCCAGAAGCCATGCTCCTCAGACACTTCCCTGGAAAGCTGGTTGTAGTAGCAAAAGGAATTACTCATGTTTTTGTGCTGATGCTGATGTGAGCAAACCTACTGTGCTGCTCGTCATCGAAAAGTGCAGCACATACAATTACAGTGCTGGGCTGCACCATCTGGCTTTGTGTCAGCTCACTCTACGATGTTGGTCCAAGGACAAACCGCCTAAAAATGCATTTTTTGATGCGTATACCCTGTAGTGAAGCCATGCATGATCTCAAGGGCCTTACACTATGTCACAGTGCCTACATCATTCCCTTTGGTGTATCTCATCTTGTAACCTGTGTCATCTCACATCACTATCATCATCATCATCATCATCACCATCAATATCACCATCACCATCATCATCACCACCATCATCACCATCATCATCACCATCATCACCATCATCATCACCACCTTCATCATCATCATCACCACCACCACCACCATCATCACCATCTTCATCACCATCATCACCACCACCACCACCATCACCATCATCACTATCACCATCACCACCACCACCATCATCATCACCATCATCATCACCACCACCATCATCATCACCATCATCACCATCATCACCACCATCACCATCATCACCATCATCACCACCATCATCATCACCATCATCATCACCATCATCACCATCATCACTACCACCACCACCACCATCATCACCACCATCACCAACACCATCATCACCATCGTCATCGGGTGAGTACAGTACCATAGATACCTTGAGAGACATTCACACAAATTTTATTGTTGTTATAATTGTTTTATGTTAATATTAGTTGTTATTGTTAATATGTTACTATGCCTAAAACACTATATATAAGGTTTTGTACTATCAGTGGTTTCAGGCACTGACTGGGGTCCTTGAAACATATCCCCCAATGATAAAGGGGGGCTACTGTATAAGAATTTTTAATACATTCCTAGACTCAAGTTGGTCATATTTTAAGAGTTTTTACATGCATGTTATTGAGTATGATGACCCTGTAAGTTTCTTTTTCTCCTCATATTGTTCTTGTCAGGTTTCATTATGGAGTGTTCCTTATTTTTCTATTATTTGTAATAGTTGGTATAAAACTAAAATTATTTATTGCTTGAAATTCTGTTAATATTCATTTGTTTCTTTTATTTTGTTACTGTGGAAAATTATTAACTACTGATTCAGTCACTGAAGTGGTTATAGAATTATTTAAATAGGCTGTCTCTGACACCTCATGGAAGCTATAGTAAGTGAATTTATGTTTTTTTTATAAATGTGCCCATTTCTACAAAGTTTTAAAATGTGTGAGGAAAAAATTACTTTTACTATTCTCTTATTTTTTAAAAAATATCTGTAGTATTTGCAGTGGTCCCCACTTTTTAATCCCTATTATTTTTTATTTATGCCTTTCTTATTTTCTTCTTGTTATTCTTGCCAATGGTTTTCCAATATTATTAATTATACCCATGAACTATATTTGCCTTGGATGAGTCTCTCTTTTGTGAGTTTCAATAATTTTTGATATCTTCTTTTTTCTTCTTCTTTATTTAATTTCATTAGTAACTTTCCCCTGACTTAAAACTGGACACACAATACCACAAAGACACTTTTGCTACATTCTATGATTTTGATAGATCACATTTTTATTGTTTTTTCTTGACTATTGCACTGGCTGGGACTACCAGGATGAAGACACACAGGACTGGTGAACGCAGATGTCCTTGGTTTGTTCTAATCTTGGGAGAAACGGATTCAGTCTTCCCCTATGAAGTGTGATGTCAGTGGGCTTCGTAGATACCTTTTATCAAGTGAAGAAAAAGCGCTTTATGAAGTTCCCTTTAATACCTTCTTGCTGAGAGATTTTATCAAGAATGTTTAATTATATCGAGTGATTTTCTGTCTCTATTAAGATGATTATGTAGTTTTTCTCCTATAGTTTATTGCTATGATCAATGATAATGATTGAATTTTAAATATTAGACCACTTGTTCATGACATTTTTCATTTTATTTACTGGTGAGTTTAATTTGCTAATGCTTTCTTAGGGGCTATGTTTCTGAAGCATATTAGTTCATAATTTTCTCTTTTTTTGTAAAGTCTTTTATTTGATTTTTATAGAAAAGTAATGTTGGCCTCAGAAAATGAGTGAGGGGTGTCTTATCTTCTACCATTCTCTGAATGAGATTGTACAAAACTGTTTATTTTTTTGTAATTCGAATTTGAGTAAAATTCATCAGTGAAACCCTTTGGCCTTGGATTTTATTTACTAGCAGGTTTTAGCTACGAATTAAATTTCTTCAATAGATATATGACTATTTAGATTATGTATTCTTTAGTGAGCTTTGGTAGTTTATGGGTTTCGAGCAATTGGTTTATTTCATCTAACTTATCACATTTGTGGGAGTTAAGTTGTTTGTGATATTTCCTAGTTAGCTTTCGAATATCTGCAGGGTGTGTGTGATGTCCTTTTTCTTTTCCTGGTACTGGTGATTTGTATCTCCTTTCTCTCTTTTTTTTTTTCTCTTGATCAGTCTGTTTGTTAAATTTGTTGGTTTTGTTTTAAGTTTTTCTGATCTCTCCTATTGTTGTAATTATTTCCTTCTTCTCCTTGTTATTGGGTTTAATCTGCCAGTTTCTCGACATATTGCAGAGCATGTAGCATACACTTTTCCTGTTAATTCAGGTTAATTTCACCCGAGGAAGTGAGGATATCCAATCAAGCATAATACCCTCAATTTAGATTCTGAATAGAAAACAAAGGAGAATCTTTAAGAGAAACAATATTAGCTTTAAAAAACAAGTTTTGATTTTCTAATAAAAATGGAAATAATGAAGGAAAAAAAAGGAAAAACCAGGGACCTCATTCAGCAAATAGCTCTGGAGAGAGTAGGGTAAGTGTGAGGATTGTCCACCATGATGTTGAAATTTTACAAGCAAAAAGAACAGCAGAACTTAACATCTACATATTTCAGTTCCACTGCTGCAGGAAATTAGATGATAGAAAAAAAGAAATTTTGTTCGCTATTGTAATAGCTAATGTTCTTAAGTCCTAGACAATTCAAAAGCTCTGAAAAGGTTAAGATGGAGAGAAGAAATTTTGCTATACCCACAAAACTAATATAAAATAATATTGACTATCAAGTATATTTTTAAAAAGTCACAACTGGGAAAAAAGTAAAATAGCATTTCTTTTTTTTAAAATTACTCTAAACTGAGTCTTTAAAATTTTAATTAATAATCACAATAAAGTAAAATCTTGATATCTACACATTGTACTAGATTTTAAATTATGGAATGACTAATTTGATGAATAAGTGTGTCTTATTCAAAATGTGACTTCGAAGCTAGAAGCCTCTTATTTTTCAGTTCTTTGTGGTGGGTGGAAACCATAAATATATTTGAAAATAAATAATTGGCTATAATCTAATAAATAATAGATTAGACAGCTCACCAAATCTGAGCACAAAGTAAATATGAATCATACAGGAAAATTTGCCACATCTTAAATAATCCCTTTAGAGAAATAGTTTGGTTCGGTTTGGAGCCTGCTGACTAGACCGGGGAGGGACAGGAGTGGCCCCGATGGGGGATACACAGACACAGACGTGGCTGTAGAAGAGACCCCCCCGCCCCCGCATGTACTCAGTGAATCACAGACTCGGGCAAAACTCCCTCATCATTACAGCCCTTCAGCTCTCCTCACAGACTTCCTGCAGAGACCAGGAGCATGCTTCTGACAAATTCCCAACAGTTTATTTGTCAGATATTTTATTGAAATTGCTTCCTTCTCCTTGCAAAGTACGCAAAAGAACAGCAATATCCCATCCCCTCTGTACCTTCTGAATGCTGTTTCAGGGGATAACAAGCAAATTCAGATCTTCATTACAGTGTTAGTTTGTACAGCAGACACTGTTTATCTTCTCTACCTTGCTATTGTAACCACCGCACCAGGAAGACTGAGTCGGGATAAAAGTGTTTATCTGGGGCCAGTTGCAGAAACATTCATATATTGAAATGGTGGGAGCTGCCTACTGCTATCCTGTAGGGAGGGCCGAGAAACTCATTCCATCTCAGCCACACAGCGTTTATGATTATGTATGCTCAGATGGCATCTAAAAGAACGATATTTTAAATTACCATCTTTTTCTCCTTCAACGTTTTCAAACAAACAATTATCCCAAATGCTTTCCTGTCTTTTGGAGCTGGGGTATCAGTTTCAAATATCCTCTGCCTGGGACCTCAGTATAAAACTTATTGATACAGTACACTGTAAAGATTTACAATAGAATCCAACAGAAATACTAAGGGGAGAGGAAGTAGGGGAGCAAAGGACACAGAACAATTGAGGCTTGCTTTGACTCTCATGAGAAATGTTGGTTCTGCCCTGGCCAGTGTGGCAGCGTTGTGCTGTGGAGCAAAAGGTTGTGGGTGCAATTCCCAGTCAGGGCACATGGCCAGGTTGTGGGTTCGATCCCTGATCGAGTGAGAGGGCAACTGATTGATGTTTCTCTCCCTCTCTCTCTAAAAGCAATGAAAAAAAAGTCCTCGGGTAGGAATTAAAAAATACATACTGGTTCTGAGGACTAACATCTAACATACAGTGTGGTGACTACAGTTAATAATACAATGTTGAATACTTCCGAGTTGCTGAAAGTAGATCTGAAGCATTCTTACCACACACACAAAATGAGTTAACTACTTGAGTGGATGAGATTATCTTGATCTTGATTGTGGTAATCATTCCACAATGTGTATGCATGTCAGATTCACACATTGTACACTTTAAATACATAAAATTATATTTGTCAATTGCTCCTCAAGAAAGTTAAAAAAAGAAATTTTGCCAAGTGTTCATTGAAAGAAGGAAAGCATTCTGAGATGACAGCAAGCACATTAACAACCTAAATCTGTAGAGCCCTTTACAGTTTGCAACAGACTTTCAAATTATGCAGTGTTATAAACTTTTCTTAGCAGGTCAAGAAAACTTCTGCAAATATTGATAATTAAGTAGAATTCTGAAATTCAGGGAATGATTTGGAGATCTTAGGGGATAAAATTTTACCAGCAGCAATTTCCTGCTAATGGAAAAGTAATCCACAGGATGACTGGCCCCTCCTTTTTCTCCACTTAACCTCACACAGAAGTATTCTTTTTGGTTCCTTCCTGTAGCTCCTTCTGTCCATAAACACGCATTCCCAGTTTCCTTATGCTCCTGACAGACCAGTCTACGGGTCGGGTGTAAACATCTCTCACTCTCATCAATATTTACTGAGTTCATGGACCTAATGATGGATATAAAAACTAGAGTGATGGCTGATTCAAAAAAAAAAATTCTACACGAAAGTTTTTCTAACCTAAAGAAAGACCTGAGAAATCACATTACTAGGGTCTTCTGACTGACAAACAGGGGGGATTGAAAGAAAAGATTATAACTAAATGCATGAATGTCAGAATGTTAAGGATGAAGATAACCGTCTAAATCTCCCACAGAGATCAGTAGTAACCAACGGAGGAATAAAAATAAAGTTGACATAAAACTGTTGACATAAAATTAATACTTGAGTGTAGAAGAAGAAAAGAGTAGTACACAGTAAATATTTACAATATAATCCAAGAGAAATATTCAGGTGAGAGAAAGTTCTAGGTTCTCTGCCATCTGACTGAGACTTTTTGTTTATTGAATTTTTTTTACACCATCTGACGATGGAGTCAAATTGTATTTTTGACAGGAAACAACTCTCTTTTGGAGAACGTCATTGATTTGACAAAGACACACAACTCTAAGTTTTTGAGGAAACACGTTTTTGAACTTAGGCAAAATAATGGCCCATGAAGAGGCTCATAGCCAAATTCACAGAGGGACTTTACAGGTGTGATTGAGTTTGTGGACGTGGAGATGGAGTGATTACACTGAAATAGCCGCATGGTCACACTTTGTTAGAAGAACCTTTTCTGGCCAGGTCAGAGAGACATGGGACAATAGAAGGGTCAGAGACACGTGAAGTGAGTGTTCAGCCCACCGTTGCTAGCTTGCAGATAGAAGCAGGAGGCAAAAAGCCAGGAAACGCAGTGGTCTCTAGACTCAGGGAATAGCCTTCATTTTACAGCTAGAAAAAAATGGGCACCTCCATCTCATACACACAAGCAACCGAATTCTGCCAGCAACCTGGATGAGCAGGAAACATTCTCACCTAGATCCTCCAGAAAGGAACGTAGCCCTGGCGCTACCTCCAATGAGGTTCATGTTGTCATCTGACCTACAGAATTGTAAGATACATGATCTGTGTTGTTTGGGCCAAGTCTGGCCTTTTGCTATAGTCACAAATTAATACAAATTTTATGCCTAGCTTGTCAGTTAAAGGGCAAGCAAAGTGTTTTTGGATGTGTCTAGGATTTGCATGCCCTCATTTTTAAATGACATCAATTACTCACGGCCAATACTTTCGTGTTTCATATTGTCTAAAAACCAATTTTAATGAAGTGAATCTACTTGTGCTTAGTAGGAGGACATTAATCTGAAAGGAGACTATTTTGGTCTGAAATTACCCTCGACTACATTTAGTTTGCGCCTTAGTGTCCAAACGGTAAATCAGAGAGTGACTGGGAAAATGTGGTTGCTCCCCCAACAGACCAGATCATGCCATGCACTTTTCTACTTCCTGGAAAGTTAGTATGTACAGTTTTTGAGCAAAACATGAAATCACAATGAGTTACTGTAATATAACTCTTTCCAGTAGAGAAACAATTCCTCTCTAGGTCCAAAGTGATCAAAGGAGTTCTTAAGAATAGAAGGAGAGCTAGTAACGCACTTGATGCTGTCTTCTGAGGTTTGTTTCTAACTAATTGTCATTTAGGAATCGAAGTACAATCTCTCAGAGAAGATCTGACACGACATCACATGATGTGCCGCTTCCTATGAAGATCATCTCTGGTGGAAGAGGTGCCGGGGTACTGTTGGCCTCTTGCCATCTGGCTGAGACTTTTTGTTTATTCAATTTTTTACACCATCTGATAGTGGAGCTAAATAGTAATTTTGACTGGAAATAACTCTCTTTTAGAGAATGTCATTGATTTAATAAAGATACAACTTGCAAGTGCTGCAGAACTGCTGAAGTTCTACTTACCTTTTGGCTTTGGGCCATTGGTTGGAGTCCAAGGTGACAATTTCAGCTTGTCAAGTGTCTGGTGGACAGACGTCTTCAACATAAACCTGTTGTACATAATCTTGTGATGTTTTTCAGTCTGTGTATTGGAGGGGTCTGAAAAGGCTACTATGCAGAATACATTACTCTGAACAATAGGCAAGGGGGTGAATGAGAAAGATGTAACAGACTTTGCAAGCAGAAAAATAAAAAATAATCTGATCTCTTTTCCATAATTACAATACCTTCATTTTAATATTGACATCTTTTTAATTAAAAAAGAAAATTATTTTATTCTAATTTTATTCCACAAATACTAATAAATGGATATGAGAGGATGATTATGAAGAGGGTCTACACCTTATATGAAAACATTTTAAGTCCACTGATGAAAAAAATTGTCTATGTAAGTATTGTTTTTGCATTAATAACACTTGTCAACAAAATTACATATATCTCCACAAATAAATTACAGATAGGAGGAACTATAAATTTAACTACAAATGCAACTGTAAAATCAATAGAATGTTTAAAGTGGAAATGCTATTGATATTGTAGCTCTATCAATAAATTTATATTACATTTTGCAAAATTAGGGAGACTGATAAATTTCCTGTTTAAAAATCTAGAAGTCTCATTAAAATAGAGAACTGAAAATAACAATTTTTATTTGCTAGCAAAATATTGAATGGAGAACAAACCTGTATTCCATCTCGAGTAATTATTAAGTGTAGGTCAGTCCTTTACTGTAAGACTGGTTTGATGACGAGGAAGTCGGCTATTACCAACTGCCGGAGAAACTGCTAACATATAACTTTATTTCACACCTTGCCCTTAGATTTGACTGAGAAGCATAATGAAAACTATCCTGACACTCTAGCTGTGAACCAGCTTACCTCCAATCACAAGTTATTTGACAGGTGACCTTGGGCAAGTCATTCAAACCCACTGGGCTTCAATCTCTTTATCCATAATATGCAAGTTTCATACAAAGTAATGGAAATGAAATAGCAGAGTATTCCTATGAATATAGCCTCTCTCTCTCTCTCCATATATGTGTGTGTGTGTATACATGTATAAATACATATATATACACATATATATACATACATGAATTAGGGGTGCTGGATATTTCAAAAGCTCTTTGCTTCTCTGTGTGTGTGTCCCGATGTGTAAACATACACTCCCTCTTTCTTGTTTAGTAGGATATAGCAATGATAATTTGGATAGTTTCTATCTGCAAAAAATTTTTACTAAATAATTAAGAACTCTGTTTTCAGAAGGCATCACAGTTGAGAGTAAGCTCCTGTTATGCTATTCTTGTGATTGTTACAGCCCTTTATGTTATTGGTATGAAGAAGCTTTTATTTTTAATGTCTACTTATGCTTGCCATTTCTTCAGTAGATTTCAGAGAACCTGCTTTTTATGGCAGAGTTATTACCCTACCATTATTATGTTGAAATTGCTAAATGACTTTTTAAATGATGCTTGTGGTTTTAGAAACTTTCGGGGGAGGAATTCTTAATGCCTCTCAGGCTGACTGCAAAACCCCAAGTAGATCTAAGTAACAAGAGGAGCCAGACTCGGAAAATCCCTTTCCTAGGAAAAGGTCCTTTCTTCTGTAAGAATTCACAGATTTTCTTTTAACATCCACCTTAGGTGTAATTACCAAATAGGTAGGCATTTTATCCAAAACAACAACAATATACATACCAAAAATAATTTATCTTATTTTTAAGTCAGCATCGAATGGCGTCCAAACATTCCTATTTGCTTCACTGTCACTCCCATAGATCAGGAGCTATGATTATTACACTTCTGTTTTGCTTATTTTCCTTTGCTTTCTAAATGTTTTGTCTTTGCTATAGGAGGTCATTCAATATTTATTAAGTATATTAACATATGAAGTGACTCATCACTTTATAAATTCTGGTGGGAGAATCCTGTCGAACTTGTTGAACATTACAATGATTCGTCATATTTGATAGCGCCTGAAAACAATAAAATCCAGTAATCCAATTGTTGAAATGGTGAACACTGTGGAGAACTACTCATTAAGCACAAATTGAGCAGACTGTGTATCCCAATCCCTAATTGGACAGAGGTTATTTGAATTTATACAACTTTCGTATTTACCTCTCTGAAGGAGAAATTTCATTGTGCCACTTTCCTATTTAAAAGACTTTATTGCCATCTTCTGCAAAATACCCAAATTTCATTCTGAGAAATAGTCCACAATGAAACAGATGATGCTAAGGATGTTAGGCAAAACTAAAACTTCTGAGATTAAAAATGGTGAGAAGGGGTAAATTAAACATGATTACACGGCATTTTTAATAGCAGATCTTCTCAGAGTCCTTAACATGCTAATGTGTATGTAAACCTTCAGGAGGGGACGAGAATTGGCAAATAATTCCAATTACTCAACCACAGGTCTTTATCCCTGGTGTATAAAGGAGCATTTACAGAAATGCTGATCTGTAGCAATCGAACTCATAAATTCTTATTGGCATTTCATATCTGTTACTTTTGCTTCAAAATTAGCTTCAGCTACTTTGTGGAATCTTTACTGAAGCCAGATTGGCCAACTCATGGGTCCTCAAACCCAGCTCGTGTATTCTAACTCAAAGTCTTTATAAACGCTTACGCCTAGCCTCACGGTTCGCTCTTTTCTCCATTCACCAGATTCTAACCTCTCTCAAAACCTATCCACTTTCTAGCTTCCCCTAGTGGTTATGATATTTATAACAAATTTAATTTTAATTGTATACTTTTTATTATTTTTTAATTTGAGTGTGTGTATGTATTTTCCTAATAAGATGGTTAATTCTTTGAGGCCAAGGATCAAATGCCTTATATTTCCTTTGGAGCTCTACCTGAATCTGATGCAACATTTTATGATGACAACCATTATTTAGTTTGTTCATGAATTATTAGAGAAGTATTTGAGTACCATGGATACTCCCCACAGCTAGGAAGAAGTACAGCCATTCTCTAGAAATGACAGGCAAATTTGAGAGTCCCAAACATGTTCTGAGTTTGAATTCCTTAGATTTGCTATTTGCTCAGGAGGCATCTGAGTATTTCGCATTACTTTGTTTAGATTGCTTTCTATTTGTGAGAGAATAAAAAAATAGAGTAAGAAAAGAGGTAAGACTAAAACCACAAATTTCAACATGAAAGAAAAGCAAAGAATGTATCCTTTCTCATATAATCTGATGTATGCTTGGTTTCAAGTGATTTTAATTTAGCTTTACCTCTGTGAGCTGGCTCCTCCATGTATGCAATCTGTCGGTACAGTGGAATGGAGGCGGACTTGGGAAGCAACTCACTAAAAGGAGCATTTGAAATAATAGAATAAAATTCTTCTCTGCTAAACAATTACCTGGAAAATTAATTTTTCAAAATAAATATTAATACAGATCAGTGCATAAGGAAATACTGAACTGATGTCAGGAGTTGAATTTTGTATAGAAACAGCTCTTCTTTGTTATCCAGCTCTGTGACCTCAGGCAAGCATCCAGGTCGCTGAGGCCTGGGGTCCTTCATGATCTCTCAAAATTTTCCTGGTGCTAAAAATTCTATGATTTCCTGAATAAAAGGAATCTTGCTTTCATTTATTAGAGGGTATTGAAATTATTAGACAATCATTAAGACATACAAAAAAATAAATCTTTTCAATCTGATCAGAGCATGCCGTAATCAGTGGATAACATGGGCTCATGGGAAAGCATGAATCGCCCTTTCCACCACCCCCACAGCACATTTGCACGTGACAACCCAGAGGCGGGAATGTGCACATCTGGCCAGACAGAAGCAGAAAAGGAGAACAATCTTATATTTCACAAAATGCTCAAATGCATTCGAGGAGTTTGGGTATCCCTGCCATGTTCCTATCTCCATTTATAAGTTAATTCTAATTAGTGCTGGTGTAACTTTCGCCATCCTGAAACATTTTACGTTGATACAAATGAGTGGTGACTTTTTCAATTTTCAAATAAACCTTTCATATCTGTTTTTAAAAAATCAGCCTGTAGTGTGATCTCAAAGATCAAGGCAAAACCCCACACTCCCCCCTAGCGATCAAAGTTTGATGACCTCCAAATAAGAGAAAACACAATAAGTGGACTTTAGATCACAAGAACAAAAAAATGCCCAGAAGCTACACAAGTCACTGCTGGTGTTCTTTACTTAGGATCCTTTTTATGAGAGAAGAAGAAAGCTCAGGCTGTCAAGAGGCAGCAACTTCCATCCCTGGTCTGAAGCCTCAGTCTCAGTAACCAAACAAATAGGCTACATGTACATACATACGCTCAGGAGAAACGGTATAAAACCACAGAGGGTGGGGCGAGCCTCCAGGAATAAGATTTGAAGAAGAAAATAAAACCACAGGTCAGAAACAGCGAAGCAGGCTTGAAATGAGTAGTCAAGTAGCTCACACAACTCAGCGGCACTGAAGAAATTTGGAGTCATGGAAAAGGTTTTCTCTAACAGTGTTTCAGGGGTTCAGATGGGATATTTGATAAATAATATAGTTTGTGAAGTATGAGGGAGTTCTTTGTTCTCCTACTTGAAAAAATTGCTTCATTTCCAGAATTCTAGGATCGCTACTGATCAAGACAACATTCAGTGAAGTCCGTCACTCAAGAGAAAAGCATCCCTGTTTAGAGAAATCGTAACATTTAAGTGATAAAGAATCTTTCTGGTGAAAGAAAAAATATATCTGTAAGTTATTAGTGTTTTGTGTCTCTCTTTTTGCAAAAATAAGAAGAAAATAAAAAGGAGCTGAGATAAGTAAACTGATTCTATTTTGGAAGCAGTTTAAGAGTTCCTCAGGATAACATTATTTATAAATCTGGCACTATTTTTGTTCTTTTATCCCCTTATGAACTTTCTTGTGCTCACATTGAAATATTCAAGATGCTAACTGCATGCCACCAAAATGAAAATGTCCCCAGGGATGGCCTCTCCTTCTGTGCTTCTCTGACAGAAAACCCCTTTCTTCTCACTGACATACGGGTACCTTGAGTGTGGAGGTAGACGCCAGCGGCCACATAGGACTTCTCCATGGGGTGATAATGTGACATCATGTGCAACCAGAGTGAGAACTAAACGCAATTTCAGCCTCTGCTCTAAAGTGTTATTTACCAAAAACCCCTTGGGAATAATGAGAATTACATGCATAACCCCCTGAAGACACAAGTTAATAATTAGTGCTGAATTGTGAAAATGGCACCCATCAATAAACACACACAGAAACCAAATTGCTTATAAAAGTGAAGGGATAATTCTTGCTTTCAAATAAATCCTTTGCTCGAGATCAGACAAATAAGAATGGCTTTATATATATATTATTATTATCATAGCTGATAATTTTCTTTCTGACATGTGGAATGGTGCATGTAAAAGTTTGGAAAATAAAAATGTATGTATACTTACACTCATTTTCAATCAGCTTGTTTTACTAAATGTAACATTTTTCTTTGCTTGGTGTTTGCATGGGATACTAATTACCTTTCACTGTAAAGAAATAGATACTATTTTAATATCTATGGCAAGTTCAGTGTAAATTTCTAAACATTTTCATTCTCCAGGAAATATTTACTGAAATTGGTTATCGATGCCATATTCTTATTGGTGTGAAAATTTTAGTTTAGAACAAATTATATTTAAAACATGAATTTATTTATAAATGATCTTTACCTTTACCGTAAAATCCGGAGTACCTCACCCTCCGTCACCTGAGATCCATAAGCACGTCTTCGGGTGAGGATAAGAGAAAGGCTCGCTGAACATAAGCTAAAGCCCATGTTATCAGGCAACCGAGGGGCCATTCAGGGAACACATGTGTGGCTGTGGCCGAGGCCCCTAGGGATTATGAGAAATCTCACTGCCAGTCACATGACCCTAGAATGTATAGAATATCTACATGATAATTTTCTATTACCAAATTAAAAGTCTGGATAGAAGAACAATCATACATATTATATGGGTTTGACATCTATTTCCAAAAACACAAGAAAACCAGGGGAACAAAAGAGTTTTTCCCATTTTATTCAGAATCGGTGCCATATCCATGACCAATAAGACGTGAATAAAACCGGTTATCACCATGATAAGCCTGTGATATTCTCTTAATTTTAATTGTTGGGGTTCGGCTTCATCTCCCACATTTTAGAAGGTTATCTGCTGTTGGTTGGTTTTTAACACTACGGTATTATCACTTGCTGTGTCCTTTTAAATATCATATTTTGATTCAGGAAAATTTGGGGGCTATTATATCTGGACAAGTCAAAACAGATATAAAACTAAATTCCCATAAAATGATGGATTGTTTGATATTATTTCTATTTATTCAGTTAGAGTTTTAATTCATGAGCTCTTTTTTGTCCCTACCTGTGCCTTCATGATTATCTTCAGGTTTATGTAAAATTTTACGTGGTATTTTGTTTTGTTCAGTGACCTCATTGATGACTCTCAGGGCACGGGACTGCAGGCTCCACTAGCTTACTCCTCCTCCTGTCTGCCTCGCCCTGCCCTGTCCTGCAGCATGAACCTTCGCCTTGTCCTCTGACTTCCACGTGATTCTCCGAGCATGGCTCGGTGCAGATGTCACCACTCGGAAAGGCCTCCTGGACACCAAGGACCAGATTAGGTGTCCCTACATACTCTGAGCTTTCTCTTATCATTGTACTACATTTAATGATTTGTTTGACTATCTTTCTTCCTTCTTATACTTGTTCACCTTGGAATTTTTAAAAACTTACTATCTCACCTTGCTTAATAGTAAGTATATTTCAGGACCCACTTGTTGAATAGTGTTGGAGTGAATGAATCTTTGAAACATTTCCCAGAAAACCAGTCAGTCCACTGCTTATCATATGGTGCCATCTAATTAAAAATAAAAAATCAACGCTATTCCTCATATAATTGCCTGTGGCCCAATTCTCTAGTCATTAATTTATTACTTTATACAAATTATATTGATTAAGAACCTATGATGTGCTAGGCATATTGCTAAACACTGAACTCTGAAGGCCTGATCCCCACCCTGGGACACATAGAGTGAACTGCATGGGTCTTTCTAAATTCTGTACAAACCATGATTTACCCTCTAGAGAATAGATCAAAATAAATGATTGAAAAGATTTGTTTTAACTCTGGTTACATTGTGTCTGCCACTTATGAGCAGATACCGCACTTTTGACATCTTGGATTTAACTATCCATGCAAATACATTTACATTTTCTACTCATAAAATGTTATCACAGAAAATGGATGCTTTTGGAGGGAGAAATAGTAAGGAAAATTAAGAAGTTCTTACCTAAGACAAATGAATAAAATTAGAACTTTCCTTAATTCAATGTGCACCCGAGGATTTGGTGTCTCATAAATAGCATTACATGAAAAATTGTTCATGGCGTTCTTGGACTACGGAAGGATTCTACTCACTTAGTTTAGAGTCACGTTTCAGATGTTGGAAGAGCAAACAAGGACTCACTGGAGTCCTGGTGCTCGGGCATGCCGTTCCCTGCAGCGTCAGCCTGGGCAGCACATGCTTTCCTGTCCTTGTAAGCCACTCCAAAGTTCGGGCTTGTGTTTGCTCTGTTCCCTCCTTCAGTGCCTGGCTTTCCTGCATTCTGCATTGAGAACGGAACAAAACGATTTATTTTTTTTATATTTTTCACATGGTCTTTGAGACGGCCAGGCAACCTACCCTTCAGACAAAAAACAGCTAAGGCTACTCCAAACAGAATCAAAGGAACTAGTTACTCTATCATTAAATAATTTTTGTAACTGATTGTTATTATGTAGCCACTATATTAATTACCCATAAAAATATGCCTCAGACATGAAAGCCATGTGTATTTATCTACTAACAATAAATTGTGTTGTTGTGACTAAATAATGGGACTTAGAGTACGAAAACATGGATTTAGTTTAGGTTTCACACCCTTAAAAGTAGGGTGTTTTTTGGGGGGTTGTGATGAGTAAACTAACAAAATGAACCCTACAGCCCTATAGAGATTTTAATTATTTCCTGTGGACTAATGCCACTTCACCCCTCACTTTCTATGAATGCTTTATTCAGTCTATCAATGTTCTTACAGGGTTACTTTTCACCTTTCTTAATTTATCTATAATTAATTAATCTGAGCCTATTGAAAATAAATAATGCCACCCATTTTGTTTGCAAGGAACCTTATGGAACTTTTTTTTTGGTGCAAAAATCATTGAAGTAATGATAGAGATTTATCCACTTCTGGATAGAAACATGGGAGGTATTCAAGAGTACCTGAAGCTCAAACAAGTGAAGAATGCCACATTAAAGTGAAACTGAAAAAGAGTGAAAGGAAGGATACAATTACCCGAACTGGGATGTTGATAGGACACCGGCAATCTTTTTAAGCACGTCAAAGTATCTTTAAAACTATAATCTGTCTGTTTGCACATTTCGTGCTCATCTGGGTATCCAACTGGGAAACAAACCCACTCGAGGGCCTTGGACCCCGCTGATGTCCCACGCCAGGGGAAGAGCGCCATCTGCTGCAGCTTCGTCAAAGTCCTTTCTGTCCCGTAGGACATTTTTGTTTTGGGGGCGGGAGGGGGATCTATCTGCAGACCAACCATGCCTTGGGAAAGTATTTTTCCTTTCCATTTTAGCTCCATCGTCTGATGAGTATAGCTCCAACAAATGCACCACAGCCACAAATAGGCAGTGGAAAAATTAATAACATCAAATCAGTCGACATATTTAAACTTCACAATATAATAACATTGCAAAATATGTATTTTCTTTCATGCTTTTTTCCTTGCTGGAACTCTAGCTTTGTCATCCTACATTTTCAACCCTATGGCCTTTGAGTAAACTCACTGTGTGGTTTTACTTAGTCATCTTCCAATTATAAAGAAGCAGCTCTTCCTTGAGCTGTCTTCATTTTTAAGTATTGGGAACAAAGATTTTTGTATTTGAAAGATCAGAGTCTAGTGAATCTAAAAATGGTATTTTCTCAGCAAATCAATAGAACTTATTGTAAAGTGAACTCAGATCACCTCCTTGGCTTTTGGCTTTTCCACTTGGATCTGAATGCAGAAAAAACACTGTCTGGCAGCCTGAAGAAGATTCTCTTTCAGAAGAGTTGCAGATTAAGGGAGAGGTTAATTGAATATTAGCAGGTACCTGAAAATGATGTTTCTACTTCAATATGGGCCTCCCAAGGGTATAAAGGAAAGGATCCAAGTGTCAATTTCTTTTTGTGAAAGACCAGTATTTGGGTTATAAAATGCCAGTAGTATGTCCCAATATGTAAGGCTTTAAAAAACAAAATCACCCAGAGAAGTTCCATGATGCCTGAGCTTCAGTTAGTGCAAATTTATGCTAGTGTCACTGATGATTCAGAAATGAAAACAGGAGCACAGATAAAATTTAACATGTAGCTTCAATTTATACTCTGAGGATTATATTCTTTAAGAATGTATCCTGGCTGGTGTGGCTCAGTGGACTGAGCACCCGCCCACATACTAAAGTGTTGCAGGTTCAATTCCTAATCAGTGCACCTGCCTGGGTTGCAGGCCAGGTCCCCAGTAGGTGGTGCACAAGAGGCAACCACACATTGATGATTCTCTCCCTCTGTTTCTCCCTCCCTTCCCCTCTCTCTCAAAATAAATAAGTAAAATCTTTTAAAAAAATGAATGTAGATCTAGCCCTGGCTGGTGTGGCTCCATGGTTGGAGAGTCATCCAGTAATCGAAAGATTGCAGGTTTGATTCCCAGTCAGGGTGCAAACCTAGATTTTTGTTCATCTTGGTCTGGAAGCAGGCATGTGCGACTCTGGTCTGGATAGTGATGATACCCTGTCCTGGCCCAGATCTCCTGTCTGGGCGGGCGGTGGGTGCCTAGTCCAGGTGCACATGAAGCCAACCAATTCATGCTTCTCTCACACCGATGTTCCTCTCGCTAAAAAAAAACAAATGAAAAAGTACTTGGGTGAGGACAAAAAAAAAAGAAGAATGTTGATGTAGTACACCGGAGAACTATATCTTATTAACCAATGTCACCCCAATCCATTCCATAAAGAGAAAAATAAATAAATAAAATAGAAATAAAAAAATAAAAAGAATGTCGAGGTTCCTGATTGAAAATGAGAATTAACTATTACCAACTCTCAAGTGAACGATCCACAGAAAGCCTTTTTGATTAGACCTCAAGTTGAGACTTTAGACAGACCCCTATTCTGCCTCTTGATTTTTGTGTCAAAAATCTGAAAATATGAAATTTAGTGACACCATTCACATTATGCTATTAACTGTTACACAAAATATCTTTGTTTAGGGACCTAATAAAATTGGTCATATGAAGAGGAAATGAGATTTTTAATGCAAAACGAAGCTGACAGTGCTCTTCTATTACCAGGGTCTTATTAGGGAAAAATTCTCTGACATCTGTTTATCCCCTGCAGCCAACCTTGTATTCAGAATACAGTAATTGATTCACAGCATCCACTGGGGATCTAACTGGCTCACTTTTCCACACCGCACTACACAGGTATCTCTGCAGCTAATTCTGAATGTACATCTACATCGTTATCTCCTGGTGAACTGTGACCCTAAACACTTTGGAGGCCCAGATGAAAGTGCTTCCTCCACCCTCCAGTGCTTGGGGTGTAGCGGATTCTGCAGCATGGCAATTCACACAGGACATCCAATCAGAACCATCCCCTTTGAAGCCCTTCTCAGCTGGGAGACCATGAATGATTCATAGCTTCTCTACACAGACTAAAGAGGAAGAGCAAAGCTAGTGTGTATTATTCAGGACTGCATCCTCAATAAGTCTCCATGTTCAGCAAATTGCTACAATGTTTTCTTGCTTAGTCTTTACTTCCATACAACATCTCTTTTGTGTACAAGTTTTAACAAAGAAAGGTCATCTGTTTAAGCAAACTAGTTGATTGGGTTATGTCCCTTCCCTTTAATGAACATTAGTATAGTCACAGATTTAACGCGTAGAAAAGTGGCTGGTTTCCAAGGAGGACCCCAAGATCCCAACTTCACAATTAACTTAGAAAGTGAATTTGGTGCCAGCGTTCCATTTTTTCATGATCGGCACCAAAAATACTAAGTTTGCAGTCTACCCATGTGCAAAAGCTAGCTTCATAATGCCACACGTAAAACTAAGTGAAATATTTTACCCTTTGGAAAATCCTCCATGCCAGCCAGGACTGCTGTGCTGTCTAGGAAGCCTGACACCGGCCCCTCTCTCTTAGCAGCTGTACCCAGCGATCATCATGATAACGATTACTAAGCATCTTTTCCATCCTGGGATTTTGCAGAGACAATAACTGGATATTACCCCCCAAAGAACCATCAGTTCTGGAAGCTTCATTATTAAGCAAGCGGGATTTTCCTTGTATCATCACTCACAAAGGGTTTATTTTCCAAGCTGAAATATAAGTACCAGGAGAAAACGGCAGAAATCCTACCTGAAAGGGACAGTGTCACACTCAACATCCTGGAGATTTATTTGAGAAATGTCAGTTTTCTTTCACTTGTGGCCAGATCTAGGGATCCAATGTTAGGGTTCACAACAATAGACTTGGTATTTCGAAACATTTTTTATCAGTCCTGAATTTTAGGATTTTTCTAAACATCCTTAATGTCATTGCTTTCACATATATAAGACTGTTTCCAGAAATAGAGTGCCAAGAAATTTTTTTAAATTAATTTCACCACAGAGTATTATTGGGTAGTTGGAAATACTTTAGCTTAGCCTGATAATCTGAAGAAAATACCCAAAAAAAGAACAAAATTAAACTAAAGTTCTGAAAATATGTGAAAAAAAGTTATTAAAAATGGTAAGCTGTATTTGTTTAAGGGTCTAAATTGCCCATATTCAGACAATACAATATGCTTTTTTGAAAAATATTGCCTTAAAAATAAATACATGAGGGTTTTCTACATCTCCGATCACCTTGCTTTTTTTTTTCCTTTGGCCCAGGTTCCCATGTGGGCTACCTGATTTGCTCATTGCTGGAGCTGATTGACAGGTGTGGTGACAAAAATGCAAATGATATGCAAATAGACACATTAGGGCAGTTCTTTGTAAATAGAATTGCTGCTTATGTACATATGGTACCTTTTAACAATGGGCTTTCTATCTTTGTAAATGCAAACCCTAAATTTCTACAAACCATAAGATGTTCAGGTTTTCTTCTACTATTTCGAGAGCAAAATACAAGGTAACCAGATTACTAGATATGAATCATGGGACCTTCAATATATAGATTTCCTTATAATTACATATACTTAAAACATCCTCACTTCTTTCGTGATATATACATTGTGTTGTGTGGGTGTGTAAGGCTTATGGCACTATCTTAGGTATGATTGAAAAGGTGGGCCCATCAGGATAAACTTACATCTCTGTATATCGCCTATGGAACGGCTTAGATTTTGTTACTCTTTGTTTTGCTTCTAACATTTACATTTGATTCTTCTTGGCGTTTCCCATTCCTTTGCTAAATTTGCTTGAAGCGACATTTTTATAAGAGCTGCTTTCAAGTCTTTGTCAGGTCATTTCAACATCTGTGTCATGTCAGCCTTGACGGGTGTTGATTGCCTTTTACTGAGATCCGAGATTCCTCTGGTTCTTCATAAATTGCATAATATGGGATTATGCATGGGATGCTTTGAAAATTATTTTATGAGACACTAAGTTTCCTTCCATGCTATAGGTAATGTTGACTGTTTTGTTTTAGAAGGCAGTTGATCTGCTGAGGTTCTGGCTGTAAGTTCTACCCTGCCTACTGCGGGTTGCGAGTTCGGTGTTCGTGGCCTTTGCAGTGCTGTTTTGATCTTGTCCTGTATGTGTGCCACCCAGGCCCCCCACCTCGGGAGGTGGGTCCATTTGTTAGTTTAGATCTCAAAGTCTTCAGTATGGTGAATACAATCAGTTCCACGCATCCACATTCACACATGTGAGGTCAGACCCGAGCTCATAAATTCATAAGTAACTTTGTAGAACCACTTTTTTCTCCAAATGCTCCTCTCTCCGTGATCTCTTTAATACTTCCAGTTCCCAGGGCTCATCATTTTGGTTTTCTGGCTAGAAAGGCGGGGCTTCACTCAGCCCGCTCTGCTGTGCGCATCTGCAGCTGCGTCTGCGTCTAATGCTGAGTGACAGGAGTAAACAGAGAGAGTTAGCTCATTCCTCTAACACCGCAGTACCACCGAATACGTAGAGGGAGCCTCTCTAGTTGTCAGACTTTCGCCCCCTGTAGGCCCCAGTCACCACCACTCCCATGACAGGATCGTCTGGGGGCTGGGGTGTGGGACATTGGAGAAGAAAAGAAAAATAAGCTATTCTCTTATTCTCTCTGTGTGCCATGAGTTTCCTTTCCTGCTTTTTGAGCTGAAACTGAGGACTTTTCTTGGAGCACCTTATGGCTGCACAAGGGTGCCCATTCCCACACTGGCAGACAAATACTGGAATAAAATACTTGTGTTGGGAAATTCATTTCTTAAGGGTAAGCCCATGCTGGTTCAGCGGTAGTTTAGTTCTGGCATTCTTCTCTAAGCCACGTGCTACTATTTAGTTTTAGAATTTTCAGAGAAGTATTTTCCACTTCTGTCCAGGTATTTCATACCTTGATTCGGTGGAAGTGTGAGGATATTCTTGCTGTCAATCATGAGAGAAGAAATTGAATTTTCTTATCTAGAAATCAGAACTGAGAAGGCAAGTAAATGCTTGTTCAGGTTACAGTGAGGGAGGGAGTATGCTGCTCTTCGTTTTGCCCACAGAGATGACAAGAAGTCTGGGAGGAAGTTGCTAGGTGATTGTGTGGGAGATGGTGTCCCCCCTTTGAAATCGGATAAGAAGCCAGAAATGGATGAGACAATCCCATTGACTATTTTAAGACAACTGATAGGAGCCTGGTGTTCAGGCTAGGTTTGTATGGAGGAATAAGTTGAGGGGATTTAAAGCAGTGATATATCTGTTATAAACCCACCCTTTTATCTCTCCTTTCCTATTTCTTGTTCTTCAAGAAATAATGGAATCATTTAGAAGCGCCATCTCCATTTGTCTGTGGGAAAGGGACAGGAGGAAAGGGAAATTTAATTTCACATTCATTCTGCAAATATTTTTAAGGAACTTGTGCCAGCACTGTTATACATTTCTGATTTGATGAGGTTTACATTGTAGCTTTCTTATTTTCCAGCTTTGACTCCAAGATGTGGTAGACAGAAGTGATGACCCACGGGGATAAGTGTAACGGGGCAGTTAAGAGAATAAGAAGACACTAAAAGAATGTAAACTGGCTGGGCCTTATTAAGCCAGCTGCCATGGTCCACCTACAGAGAGCATTCCCTCCCTGTACGAAACCTTGCAAGTTCCAAATTCTAACTTAAAGAGCGATAGCCTCATTTTTCAAGAAAACTTATATATTCACAGCTTCATACAAATTCTTTACAATGATTACTCACTTTGACAATAACATATTCCAAATCTGCCTAAGAGTTACTTTGCAAATGGTTTTGACCCTTTACTTATCAGCTCAAGAACAGGGTCAGTAGTGGAACCAGAGAGAGAAGTAAATATGGTTCTAGTACCTAAAGAGGCTATAACCTAAAAAAATGGATTATTTCAAAACAATATAAATTCAAAGATTATAGGTTTTGTTATGCACTGAGTGCTTGGAGGAAGAAGCTTTTAAATTTTTAAATATCTAAGCTGATCCTTAAAACATGGTTGGAGGTGATGGGAAGAGTATTTAGTTTGTATCAACAATATTTTTAAAAAGCAAAGAAGGAAAAAAACAAGACAGTACTGTGATTTTACATATTAACATGAATTTTGGTAGAGAGAAATCTAGGTTAGAATTCCAGCTTGATCATTACTGGCTATGGGAACATAGTCAATGAGTTCTCTTCTTCAAGCTTCAGTACCTGCATCTATAATATGGGGGAGGGGATAATGTCTACTTCAAGGATTGTCAGGCTTGGATGAGATGATAAATGTAAAATATAAATACAGTGATGAACATCAAGCATATACTATGTATACTATGTTCATAGCTGTTCTCTGTTCCTCTTTCTCTTCCTCCTCTTCTTCTTCTGCCTCCCTCTCCTCTTCCTTCTCCTCCTCCATATTTTGATAATGATAATTACTATGGTTATTGTTATTAATGTGTCTAGT
This sequence comes from Tonatia bakeri, assembly GCA_004024845.1. Classification (NCBI taxonomy): domain Eukaryota; kingdom Metazoa; phylum Chordata; class Mammalia; order Chiroptera; family Phyllostomidae; genus Tonatia; species Tonatia bakeri. The sequence continues at coordinate 28,101 of PVIA01008915.1, forward strand.
GTGAGAAGGGAAGAGGTACAACCTAAGGATGGAAGGAGAGATGGAGGTTAAGTCATGGAGGCTCTTGTACTTCTTTCTAAGGAACATAGAGTTTGTCCAGCACTTCAGAGGGAGAAATGAAAAATGGTTATCAGGGAAATAAACCTGTGGCAATCTGCACATTCTACAACAGATTTAAGTGTAAAGAGGCAGAGGGTGAAAACTGGGAGCAGAAAAAGAAACACAGAAAGTAACTGAAATAGTTCAATAATGATAAAAGCCTCAAAAGATAGTGGGATAAGAAACAAAAGTAGAACTGATTTAAAAGTATTCATAAGTAAAATTTGCAGTAATTCATGACTGAATGTAGAGAAAGCTAAGGAGAGGAGAGACAACAGGATGATTCCCAGGTGTTTGTTATGTTTGAGGGGACGAATGATGATAGTATTACTTTTCCCAACCTTATTGATGTACAATTGACAAATAAAATTACATATATTTAAAGTGTGCAATGTGATGATTTAATATATGTATATATTGCCAAAAAATCATTACAACCAAGTTAATTAGCATCTCACATACTTTTTTGTGGTAAGAACACTTAAAATCTATACTCTTAGAAAATTCAAGTACACAATACAGCGTTATTAACTGCAGTCGCCATGCTGCACATCAGGCCCTTAGGACTTAGTCATCTTTGAGCCTTTGACCCATATCTCCCCATGCCACCAACCCCCAGCCTGGCAGCTACTGGCCTATTCTTGTTTTTTGTGAGTTCAACTTTTTTCTTTTTTTAGATTTCACATATAAGTGATGTTATATGGTCTTTGTCTTTCTCTGTCTGACTTATTTCACTTATGCTAAGTGAACAGTGGTATTATTAACTGAGACTCAATGCTGGAAGAGAAGTAGTTTGCAGGTGAAAGGTCATGAGATCAAGGGGGAAAAGGACGTGAGTTTGATCGGGGTCAGCACGAGCACATCCCCCAGGCACTTGCTGTCTGACTGGCCCGGAGCCCATGAGAGAGGTGGGAACCAGAGCTACAGTCTCGGAGGCATCTAGTTGGTGGGAAATTCCATAAGAGCGCGTGAGGGAGGACAGAAGCGTGGTGGACGCAGTGACCAAGACCTGAACTCACTGAACAATAATACTTAAGGAATGGAAATGAAGTGTGCATTCCAAATGGGAGACAGACAGGAACGCTCAGAAAGACAGGTGCATGGGAGTTCAATGAGAAATAAAGAAGCAGACAGAGAAATTTTTAAATTTTTTCTCAAAACGAATAACTGTGGCATAGACAAGAAGGAAAGGAATTTTTACTTTTGGAGGTTATTTATCTTTAAGCATTTAGCAGCACAAACACAAAACAGAGCATTATGCTCCTAAAGTAATTAATAAGGACAGAAGAGTACATACAGTTTTTATTCAAAGACGCTGGTTTAGAAAGAATGTTATTGATTCTAATGCTAATCCATTGAATTGCAAATTTACCAGTGCAAAGTTTGTGATTCGATTTTTTGGGGGTGATTCTAATGGTGCCCAATACATCACCTTGCACAAAAATTAAGTGTTCATAAATGAACATTGGATCAAACCGATGTGCTAGGTTAGTGGTACTCCAAGTTGCCCATCCAGGAAGAGGTAAGAAGCTTCCTAGGTAATCAATGTGCTGCTTCTTTCACCCAGAAAACCCAGATATGAAAAAAGTCTCAGGGCTTAATGTCATGGTTGGTTAAGTTCCAAACCAAGGGACTTACCTTTTCTAAGGCTGACAGCAAACAGTTCACGGACTTGTTACTTTGAGGAGTGCTCCTCTAGGTGACTGATATTTGAAGTAGAACTCTTGTTACAACCCCTGATAAGTGCTCAGAATAGTCCATGGGGGCATATGAAAAAAAAAACAACCATTGTCTTTCATTTATGTTTTTCTGTAAAAGGCATAAAGAAATAGAGAAGAACGTATCGGTAATTTATCCATCAGTTCACAGAAGTACGAGTGTATAATTTATAAATGAATCTATATTGGGGGTCTACCTCTCTCATCATAATTTTACTGCAGTGATAATCATGGCTTGAGCTGCTATTACGAGCAAGATACTGTTCCAGATTGATTCGGGGATAGAAAGAGTCCACTCTGAGTAGATTTACAAACTGGTTGGGTAGGTACGAAATAACCCAGTGAACTGCAAAACACAATACAAACAAAATAGAGCTTTAAGGAAGAATTCTAGACAATAGTAAAACTGTCACCAGAAAAAAATTTTGTACTGTTGCAATTTAGAGCAGGAGTGTCAAATTCATTTTCACCAGGGGCCACATCAGCTCCGTGGTTGCCTTAAAAGAGCAGAAATAATTTTTGGACTGTATAAATGTACCTACTCCTTAACTGTTAAGGCGTTGAAATTAGATTTGGCCCTTTGAAAGCAACCATGAAGCTGATGCAGCCCCTTGTGAAAATGAGTTTGACACCCCTGGCTGATAGGGTGGATATCACTCCAGATGAGCATGGATAGAGGAGAGGGTGGGCATTTTTGTTTGTGTTAAAGGACAGGCAGGATTTAGACACGTGGGGAGGAGACCATTTCAAGAGCTGGCGAACTGAGATACCGAATTGAGACAGAAATTCCGAATACAAAGACCCTTAAATTTTCGGGTAAACGCTATGGGCATTTGGAAGATTTCTGCTTATGTAAATTATGTAATAAATGGGAATACTTTAGGGATTTAGAAAGAAAATTTGTACATATGGCTATAATACAATATTTATGGAGAAAAATCTATCAAAAGTATATATATTCATTAAGTACTAAATTGTGTGTGGCTCTGTGCCAAACAATTTTGTGCATCTTTTAATTTGCCCGAGATCACTCAGTGAATTAGCAGCAGACTTGAACATCAACCAAGCCCTGAGCCCAAGACCATCGGCATCAGAAACACATCCTTCATCTGCAGTGAAGTGGGCTGGGTACAGGCAGGGTGAAAGGATGAGAGGGAGTTGGGGATGGTGCCGAGGAAAAGGAAGCAAGGAGGTTTTGGAAATTATTGTGATGAGGGTAAAAAATAACGACTTGAAATATGTACGTGGTGACGGGTATATGAAGGAAGAAATGGATCGGAGGGACATGTCTAGGGAGGCACACGGCCTGGGCCTCACCGCTGTGCCCGTGGTGCAGACGAGCATCAGTACGTTAGAGCTCGGCTACCCAGCGTCTCTCATTTCGCAGGATTCAGTTCCTGAACAGCCTTCCGAAGGAGCAAAGCTTAGTTAGAACTGAGGTCTCACTGTGTACGACTGACTGACTGATTGGTTGATTGATGACCAAATGAATGGGAATGATTTGGAACCAAGGATAATAAACCACTGGAGAACGCTAGCAATATAGCCTAAAAAAAATTTATTATTGAAATGATTAAGTTGATTAATTGAATCAGGCATGTGGTGGGGAACCACACAATCCAGATTTGTGCAAAGATGGGTGTAAAACAACTGATTTTGTGTAAGGATGGAAGAGCTCAAGATTTGAAGTGTATTGGCATGTCAGTCAAAGAGCAGTGATTTCAATGAGCTTATAAGGATTTTTACTAGAGTCACTATGAAATTTACTTTTCTTATGTGATGGAAATAGTGACAGAAGTTTGCAGAGGTGCACCCATAAAAGATTGATGTTTTAATTGGTGTAAAAGAAATGTGAAGCCAAATAATATTTTTCTCCTTTGAAATGCTACTTCATTTCTCTTCTTGATGCAAACTAGGAAGAAAAAGCAAAGACTGTATCAGCATGGCTATGATATCAGTTCTTCTTTCACCTCAGAAAAATTTAAGAGCATACATTTATAATCTGAAATAAAGCAAAAAATGAGGTACTGTAAAATATTCTGGTGCCACAAAGCAGTATTACAATGATGCACCAGGCTTTTTATTAGAACCAAAGTCATATTATTAGGGAAAACATTATATTGCATACAAATATCTATACCAAAATCACAACCTTATTAAAAATCTCTTGAACTTCATCTAGTCATAAATACTTGGCAAGATTTAAAAGTATGTAACATTGGTAATCTTCCAACGTATGTCTAGGTCAGAAACTCTCATAACACAACCTGAATAGGGAAATAGGCAAGATAAATTGTATTGTTATTATTTAATCTTGAAAACTATTAGAAACTTACAAAGAAAGTTTGATGTTTTATTTTTATAAGCAAATCCTCATAGAAACTGAATTTTGTACCTGGCCCTCCTTTTAGATGGTTTGGATTTACTTAGTACACATTTCTCTAGCATTGGCCTGAGATACTTTTTTACAAAGCCTATCTCTGTAAACTACCCGAGAAGTGAGGAGTTAGACACTGAGGGCGGGAGTGGGGCTTTGCAATGAGATGCCTGCCCTATGTGATGTCAGGCACACTGTTGGAGAATCAGCAGGAGAATCTTTGTGTCCAGAGATGAAATAAGTGTTTGCCTCCTATGTCCTACCCTATGCCTCCTTTCACTTCCCTGTCTTAGTTATAACTCCTGAGTTGTGAAAATAATTAACCTGGCATGTACTGTATATTCAATGTTTATATTTAAATGGTAGGTGGGAAATGATGGCAAATTATGTCAGTAAAAATATGTGAAACACTTTTAAAAGTATAAACTGTAATAATGTTCATAATAGAGCAATATTTATCATCAATCATTTCCTATTCCTCTATAACACAGAAAATGCAGATACATTGCCACAGTTAGGAGTTCTCTTGGATAACAATGAGGAAAATGGCAGAAGAGCCACTCAGTCTCTGAGTCCCCCCACCCCAAAATATTATAACAATGTATGTGACCTCTGCCACAGTCATTTACTGCTTTGCATTGTTTAGTGTTAAAAGAGCCAACTTAGTAGAAACGGCAGAGTGCCTCTATAGAAGCAGAGAGAAATTCACAGTCTAATAATATTTGGATGAATGTGTGTTATGATAGTGAATGAATAACTACCTTCTTTTCAAACCTCTGATATAGTCTTCCTACTTCATTCCAGTCCCAAGAATGAGACAAAAGCTGCATCTGATTTTTTTCTTTCAGTAAGATCTTCTGTGCTGGTAATGACTTCATGAAGAAACCAATGTTATATTGAGTTTTCTAGAATTTACTTGAAATGCATATCTCATTTATATTCAATAAAACAACCATATTTCTCACTAAATTAGGAGTTTAATTGCTATACTTTATATCTCACATGTGACAGAATTTTGCAGAATCATTTGGATGTTCATGTTTTAGAATTTTAAGATTTTATATATAACTAGTTCATAGTTAGATGATAAGGTTTTTAAAACATTTGTAGGAAAAGAAAATATTGAATGTTAATGTGCTTTATAAAACAATGCTCATTATATCCACCAACATTACAGAATTAGAAGAAAACTTGAAAGTTTAAAGAATGGAAAGAGACATAGAAATAACTCATATATTAGACATGTATTATTTAAAACACTGTGTTCTTCAACCTGTGGATGTGTGTGACGAAGACTTTGTAATGGAGCTACTGGGAAACTATGTTTACCTCAATGTTAAAAGCATAAATAGCATTATATTATAATAATATTTTTGAAAAAGAACAAACTTTTTGTCCACTGTATTCAGCAACGTATTCTTTCAAATACAGAAGCACATTCAAGCTAAAGAATGCATGTACAGTCTATTACATGATGTATAATCTAAGTTTCTAAAATCTACCAGAAAAATGTGTCTAGAACAGTTTACATTTAGTCTTCAGTCTGCTTTCATTGCATAAAACCTGTAGTGAAGTATTTGAACACTCTTAAGCTTAATTCATACCAAAAAGGACTTTTGAAAACTTTTAGGCAGATGATATAATCCCTAAATGCTATCTTTTCTCATTTTGTAATAAGTATTTGTGACTTCAGACATAATATAACCTATTCTTTTAAAAGAAAAACAAGTCCTAAACACATGGCCTTTCAAAATGATTGTGATCAATTCAGGCTAATCATCGGGGTCTTGACCTTGACAGAGTTCTATACTTTGCCCTTCATGCAAACCACTACTCACCCAGATTTTCAGAGCATTCTGCCCCTGCTATACCAGATGGGAGGCAAACAGCTTTAAAACCCTTGCAAGAAAATATATGGGAACAAGATTCTGTTCATACCAGAATGATTCCTGAAGGCTAGGAAAATTGTATTTTTGTCTAAATGTTGGATAATTTCAAACCATTTGCAAGTCTGAGTCAAACTACAATGACAAAGAACAGTCTCAGAATTTGTTTTATTTATCCAAAATCAAGCTCTAAAAATAATCTTTAAACTCCTTTTTACACATCACATACTGAAGATATCACCATGTGTACTAAATGTTGGGAGATGACAGTTTATTTTAAAATTATGATCCAACTTACATTGACGTATGAATAATCTGTTTCATTTTACTCACCACTTATTATAGATCACAATAAAAAAATTCTTAACTGGCATTACATACATTTGTTATTAGAACTACTGATATGTGAGCAATTCTTCCATCATTTCATGATGCACATACAGAAATTGGAATGCTACTTGTCATCATAGGCCATTTGCTTTTTTGTAATGGATAGTGGCTAATTAAACTTGCGATGACCTTGTTGTTCTAGTTGCAAATACAATAGTGTCTTGAGTCATTTACTCACTTGTCAGTGATGGATGGAGGTGCTTCTCAATAATTAGGTGGTAAACAATGTTAACTGAGCAGTAATTCACACTGGCATTGCTGAGGTATTTTACAGTAATCTGGCAAATGACTCATCACTGCCATCATTGTAAAATGTTGCTAACTCCCCAGATAAATCATATTCTTTATCAGTACAAGAGGTATTAGGAGGTTATATATTTCAAATAAGCCAAGTAATATATTCTGCTATCAAATTTGTCCTGTGCACGGAAGAATCTTCCTCTTAGAAGCTGTTCTGATTTGCAGTACAAATTGGCAACTTTTCCAGAATGGCGAGACAGATGGCATACATTTTTATTATACTGGTTCCATTGTTGTAGCTGACATGAGGGACGTAACAAAAACACGGTGAAAAGAGTTCTGATGATCCAGATGGGCACTCAGAAAAATAATAAATAAATTTGTTGATTAGAACAAATATTTGCCCATTTTAGCCTATTCAGTCATTTTCTCCTTGAAAAATCACACATACATCGGTATGCATGTCTGATATGCTTTCTTAATATTCCTCAAAGTTTTATTATGGATTTTTCTTCTCTTTTGTAGATTAAGACACTGTGGTATAGTGTGGTTAAATAGAAAACTGTGACAAAGTTGAACAACTGGTACAGAGAACACGACCTAGGTCTTTAGATTTCAAGTTGAAGGGCACTGTTCATGTGATGGATTTCAACTTGTGACTTCAATACTAAAAATACCTCAATGTCCTTAAGCTGATTCTGAAATCTGGTTTTCAGGAAGCGTAGAATTAAGGCACTTTTACAATGCACAGATCATCAACGCTCACGTAAGAAATGGAAGGCTCTAGGAAGATCAGTAAACCCTTTACTTTTACGGGAAGAAATTGAAAGGCATAGCTTTTTGCTTGCCTCAGGACATGCAGCAAGTTGATTGCGGAATTTGGAACTATGTGGGGTGGAATGGAATTCAAATGACTCAGTGGCCAGTCAGGTAACTACGGGAGAGAGCTGAGTGTCAGACCATATGGGTATGGTGCCCACCTACAGGAGTGCATACTCTGCATACTCGGACTCAATACACTCAAACATAGCCCACAGTCCACCAGCTTAAAATGTTTACCTAGAACTTAGGTTTTCTGGTTTCCTGTCTATGGCCATATTCACCTTTTTATCACACCACATGAACTGTCTTAGCTTTTTAAGAATTTTAATCAACTATTTACTACCTCTTAAATAATGCAATAATAATGTGCTATTTCATGTGCTGTTTTCTTTCTCACTTCAGAAATACTTCTTGAGGCAAACAATGTATGCATATGTCTCCACAGTCAATGGGAATTTGGGAGGAACTAAAAAAATGTCTCTTGGAAAGGCCAGGCATTTTGGATTTTCCTAAAATAGTTTTGACTCTAGTCTGTTATTTTTTAATAGAAAAATTTATCAAATTCTATCACTTTTACATCAGATACACTTCTCAAAACTCATCTAGCTTCATTTCCTCTAAAACCTGTATCAACCTTGCCTTCTGTGGTAGGTAGGCAGTGTCTAAAATGGACTACAATTTTCTCTGTCTCCCAAATTGCTGCTTGTGAGCTTAGGTTATAAAAAGACCTGGCTCTGTCTCAGGTACTCTGACTGTCTTGATTCACTGGCTCTAGGGGAAGCCAGCTGCTTTTCGGGAGGCAGTCCCGTGGAGAGAACCATACAAGTGAGTTTAGAAAATGATCTCCTAAGTCTTGCCAACAGCCAACAGTGGAAAGCAGATCCTCTTTCAGTCAAACCTTGAAATGACGAGAGCCCCAGACAATAATTTCATTATAGCTTCCTGAGACCCCCCAAAAAAATCACCCATTTTAAAAAAATTTTTTAATCATTGCTCAAGTACAGTTTTCTGTCCTTTACTCCCATTCCAGCCCACCCACCCATCCCTCCCTACCTCCCTTCCATTTCCACACCCCCTAGTCCATGTGCCCTTTATAATTGTTTCTGTAAACCCTTCCCATTCCCCCTTGAAACTCCCTCCCCTCTCCCCTCTGGTCACTGTCAGCCTGTCCTCTGTTTCAGTGTCTTTGACTATATTTTACTTGTTTGTTTGTTTTTTTGTTTAGGTTCCTGTTAAAGTTGAGATCATATGGTATTTGTCTTTCACTGCCTGGCTTATTTCACTTAGCATAATGCTTTCCAGCTCCATACATGCTATTGTAAAGGGAAGGAGCACCTTCTTTCTTTCTGCGGCATAGAATCCATTGTGTAAATGTACCATAGTTTTTTGATCCATTCATTTACTGATGGGCACCTAGGTTGCTTCCAGCACTTGGCTATTGTAAATTGTGCTGCTATGAACATTGGGGAGCAAAGGTTCTTTTGGATTGTTGTTTCAGGGTTCTTAGGATACCCATTCTTTAAACTGCTCCAGGATAATGCTGAAACAGTTAGATAATAACTGTTGGCAGCTTTCAGCTGCTAAAGTTGGGGGTGATTTGTTACGCAGTTTAGATAAGTAAAAGGCCTTCTTTGTTCTGGTTTCTGTTCAGAGAGCACTTGAATATAAAATCTACCACCTTCAGAGGTCTGTAATAATAACACATACTCACTGATATTTGTAAGACATGCATCTACAGAAGATGAGTCGGGGTCTTTACCTTATTTGAATGTCTTGTTGCCACCTCCCTGTTTCTAAACATTCTTTTCCACTACCTGAAACGTTCTCAACTTTTCTCTCCATCTAACTACGTGTTACCCGCCCTTCTTCAATTGTTGCCTCTCACATAAAAACTTCTTTTTATTATTAAACCATGACTTCCTAATAATCCCTGAAAATCCTGCCATATATATTCTGCAGAGTGTGTTTCAGCAGTAAAAATGCCTTGTGCTTTTCATCAGCATCATTCATTTTTGTCTTATCTTTATAACTAAGCCATTAGCCCTTGAGAGCTATTTGAAGCTATTTATTTTATGATAAGGTTAGTTATCATTTTATGATGAAGTTAGTTATTTTATGATATTTCAGATCATCTAGTTTTGTGTTAAGGACATGTTAGATATTTTATAAATGTCTATTATTTATTGTCTTATTCAATAACAGTATCAAACTATCCCAAACGTTATTGTTTTAGTGAAATTTTGGAAAACTTTCATTGGTCTCACCATTCTCTTATTTTTCTCTGTCTGGGAAGCAGCATTAATACATGAATAGTATGGAATCCTAGGAATGTTTTATTAATCAAAAAATAATTTTTAAAAATCTGGATGATATCAGCATAAAAACCAACACAATCAGAAATACTTCAGGACCCCTGTTTACTAAAAAAGGTGTGTGTGTGTGTGTGTGTGTGTGTGTGTGTGTTATGTCCAGTTGGATGGGGTGGCTTTAGAGATAGGGTCAGGGGAGAGAAACAAACCAGGCTTCACTAAGTACGATGTTCCAGTTACAAATAGAAGTAAAGATAGTTATTTAGTCATAATTTACCAATAGGATAGCTACAGTGGAAACTTTAGTTTAATGATTTATAAAATGCTATTTTTCTTCCTAATTTCCCATGGGTCATATGGGTATTTTAGTCAAGGTTGAAGCAAGTAATGGACATTTCAGTACACTATGTGTTTTTCCTTGCTTCATGACTTTGTATTACACTTATAAGGGCCAATTTTAGCCTATTTATGCATATGCATAACTCTCCCTCTTATTAGGAACATTCAGTTCCCTAAGAGTTCTACTGCTATCTATACAGATTTCCAATTAGGATATTTCTTAATTATTAGAAATATATTACATACCAAAGAACCACTGGCCAACCTCACCTGGAACACATCTAAAGATGCAGATTATAAGTATCATTTGGGGAATGAGTTAAGGGGAAAATATAACAAGAAGTGTTCTGCAGGGGTCAGTTCCCAGTTCGGTGCTATTTAACATTTTCCCAATGAACAGAGTGATGGAATATCAAGTATGCTTGTTAAGTCTGCTGATGACATTAGGTAAGAAATAGCCAACATCTTGGAGGATAGAATTAGAATTAAAAATGATCATAATAAATGTGAACATTGATCAAAAATGGGAAGAATAAAATTGAACGCAAATACATTCTTATTCCATATGTACTATAGAATATGGAATGTACAGATAACAAAAGACAAAAGAAATATAAATCAATAAGAAAAATATGTTTTTTAAGGTCAAAGGAAATAAATCAAATACAATATCATTTCAGTTTCAAGGCCTTCTATCTTTACAAAGGAGGGGTGTAAAGTAACAATTAAAATAGGTGCATAACAACAACTGAAAGTTTTTAGGGATCAGTGTAAATGTGAGTATACCAATCTGTCCGTTGCCGAGGCCAGTGTGGCTTCATTGGTTGGAGCGTTGTCCTGTAGACCGAAAGGTCACAGGTTTGATTCCTGGTCAGGACACATACCCAGGTCACAGGTTTGGTCCCCAGTCAGGGTGTGTATGATGAGTCAAAATAGCCACTTACTACAAAGATGCCCTTTTGTCAAGTGTTATCATTTTAAAAAGTGAATTATCTACCTAAGATGGTAATAAGTGAACTGAAAAATACAGCAAAGTGAGAGCATTTTAACAAATTTAAAGAAGTTGTCCATATGGTTTTATTCCTGTGAGTCATTGTATTACAATTTTGACCTCACAAAACACTCTGTGAAGTTTTATTCACATATGCCTAGTCTCACCAACTGGATTGCACAGTTCTGGGGTGCAAGGACTGGGTTTTTTAAGCATGCAAAAGCTACATAAAATAGATATGATATTTTTAAGATACTAACTGGTCTGGAATAGTAGAATTTGTAGTTAAATTAGGTCATACTTAGAGATAACACCTGGATTGCCATAACCTAACAAGTCACTAAGCACATAGTAACAGAAAGCATTTCGTTTGTACATCCAAGTGTTTACTTTGTCTTAGCCTTTTGTAGGTCAAGGGTAGGGGTTTGCTAACTTTATGTCCACCTGTACTGTGAGGATTATTTCATTATGCCAGCAGTTCTCAAAGTGTGATCTGAGGACCTCCGGGGTCTCTTCAAGTCCCTTTTTGGAGGCACAAAAGTTAAAGTATTTCCATAATAAGGTGTGTTGCATGTCACAAGCTGGCTTTTATACCTGGTGACCCTGCGAACAGGTGCTGTCCACACGTCCTGTCCTCAACAGCCTTGTACAGCTCCCGTAGACTCATGCCTCTGGCTTCTGTACTAGATTCAATCGATCTCATATTCGATCTTCCTCTTTCCCTGCTGCCTTCTATTTTCCCAGAAACATTGTCTTTTCCAAAGAACCCTGCCTTCTCAAGATGCGCCTGAGGTGGAACAGCTTCAATTTTGTCATTTTTTTTTTTTTTTTTTTGCCTCCAGCAACGCTTTGGCTTTAATTTGCTCTGGGAACCACTTGTTCCTCTTTCTTGGCAGAGCTCTCCTCTAACAGCACTTTTCAAATGATTCATTCTTTTCTTATCAGCCATCTTCACTACACAGGTTTCACATCAGTACATAGTAATTATGAGTAGAGGGTGTGGATGATCTCTGCCTTGGTCTCTAAAGACACATCTTTGCTCTCTGCAGTCTTCTCTAACTCTTCGATTGCCGCCCTGCTGAGCCTCAGCCTTCTCTGGACTTCTTGGCTGCAATCTCCCTTTGAATTAATGACTGAACCAAGGTGAGCAAAAACTGGTAATAATTTCAATGTCTCCATCGCCCCTTTAAGTTGTGCCATGATTTTTGCCTACTCGATGTTCAAGTGCAGTCTTGCACTCTCTTCTTTCACTTTTTTCAGAAGCTGTTCCAAGTCATTGATACCTTCTGTCAGTCAAACGATATAATTTTCATATTTTAATTTTTTGACATTTCTTCCACCAATTTTTACTCCTTCTTCCTCTCAGTCTAGCCCAGTTTTTTTTTTACAACATAATCTACATACAGATTAGACAGATAAAATGCATCATTGTCTGACACCTTTGCCTATAGGAAGTCATTCTTCTTTTCCAAATTCTGTTCTGAAAGTGGCTTCCTTTCAATGATGTAGATTACACATCAAGACAAGCTAGTGCTGAAGAATGTTGTTTCTTTCAGAGCATCCCATAGTTTTTCATCATCCATGCAGTGAAAATCTTTACTGTTGTCTATGAAACACAGGCTAGCCTCCTTCAGCAATTCTCTGGAGCCGGTATCCTGCCGAGGTTCACAATGAGATCTTAAGTGCCTCTTCCTCATAATAATACTGAGATATTATTTGCCTTTTTTATTCTTACTCTCTCATAAGTGCACAGTGAAGTTCTCCAGACTTATCTTATCGCAACAGACTAAATGCAGAAATACAAAGGAAAACTGAGCTGCCATTTTTATTAAGCCACACATTAAGAAAGTTTGCAAAAATGTTAAACATTACTACTTCCATCACTGATGTTTTTTGTTTTACAAAATACAATGATTACTTTATAAAAGTTATGTTAACATGTAATGGGTTTATTGTTTTTGTTTCAAATTTAATTAATTCTTTTAAATTTCAGTTTTAATTTCTAATAGAGTACAAGTCAAGAGATAAAACCCACATCAATGAAAGCTCTTCAGGACCCTTAATCTACAGTTGTGAAAATGGTGTTGGAGGCAAAAGACATGAGAACCATTGAACCACCCTAGTTTATTAGAAACTTCCAGGACTATGAAACCATTTAACATGGACTTCTAGTTTGCCAACTAGAGAGGAGAGTCAACGTAGATAAATAGCGCTTAGGTGTGGCGGCACATGGAATCACCTGAAGAGCTTCAAAATAGATATCGATGCCTCATTTGTTTTTATTATTTGGGGGGTGAATTTATGCTTAGGCATCAAGATTAGAAAAATTTTCCCATGTGGCTATAATATGCAGACAAGGTTGGATATGTATGGCACAGATCTTCCTTCCTCTCTGCTAGTCTGATGGAGGCTGCAGGCTTGTACCACAGAATAAGGTAACAGCTCCCCAAATGGGATAGAGCCCAAACAAGCCTTGGCCGTTCCAATGTTATTACCTCTGAGTAACACCTACGAGGTCCTGAGTTAATATGTGCTCTTTCTTTTAACACTGCTTATGAACTTCAAGCAGTTTCTAATGGTCCCTATTTTTCCTCAGGATTCAGAGTACAACTTTAAATTATAAAAATAAATAGGTTTAATGATTACATTACAATATCAAAGTTAAAAGTTTAGCTCCTATTTTCAACATAAAGACATAAAGAACAATTTGTCTTTTAAAAATGTAAACGACCTGTAATTTTTTTCTTTGTTAGATCAAATCTAAGAAGTCAGACTAAAATTATATTCCTGAAAGAGCATGTTATTTTTATTATTATTATTTTTTAATCCTCACCTGAGAATATTTTGTCATTGCTTTTGGAGAGAGAGAGAGAAACACTGATTTGTTGCTTCTCATACATGCCCCTCCCAGGGACCAGGATCGAACTGCAACCTGGGTATATGCCCTGACCAGGAATTGAACTTGCAACTTCTTAGTTTATGGCATGATGCTCCAAGCAACTGAACCACACCAACCAAGGCAGAGCATGTTATTTTAATTGTTAATAAAATAACTGAGTGAGCTTCACATCTCATCAGATATTTGGTGATTAAAGTGTTCAGATACACTGACTTCCTTATGCAGTTGCAATTCCATAAAGTTGTAAGATGACAATTTCAAATTTTATGGAGAAATTAGAGAATTTAGGTTTAGGCTCTACATCTCTCTCCACTTATTTTGCCCTCTGCCCCTTTTAATAGAAACAATTCATATTGAATTGAGTCACTGTGGATTTCTTCCTCTTCCTCTTTACATTGGATGTATATTAGTTATAGACTATGTATATTGTCATTAATTTATACTAATTTTATAAACTCCAGTACTTAATAGAAAATCATATTTTTAAAAATTAGAAAAAATTGGGGTTTTAAAAATGATCATATATCTTTATGAAGATGGAAATTGATAACAAAACTTACAAAAATCACTTTTGACTAAAATTCCATGTTTTATAATTTATTATTTGGACCAATCACAGAATTTTGTGCAGACACTGCTTAAATGTTATTATTATATGCCCACTGTGGTGCAGTGCTTTCTGAGAGGTTTGGGATATCTTGTGAGATAGTATATAAGATCAAAAGATACTGTTTTATGAACTGTTTTCCATTTGAAATTGAAAAAAAGTATTAGAGTGATTTAATTTTCCCAATTTCATGCTCATTTCCAAGTTTCTCTGTATTACAGAATGATTCCTAAGACTCAAAATCCAGGTTACTACCACAAGAGGCATCTTTTACAAAAAGAATGTTAATAAAATGTTAAAATGCCTGTTAAAATATTTTAAATAATTTTTCTATATGTGAATTTATGATGGAAATAAAAGGAAACTTTCCCAATGTGCAGCAAATTAACACTTTTAAAGTATTAATGCATAATAGAGTGAAGAAAAATGTTTACCATGCACATATACTTATAAATATATATTATTAGATATAATCCTTGCATAATTTAATATTATATCAATTTCTAAGCACTTAATGAGGAAAGCAAAGATCCCACTTTGTGATTAAAACATATTTTTTAAAGTATATCTTGATTTTAGTACACTATTTTCTTTCCCTTTTCTCTTAATTACTGTGTTTTTATCATATTCTAAAAGATTTTGTGTTTCTCAAACAAAATAAACTCCATTTTTTCTTATGCTAATTTAACTTACTGCTCATGAACTGTCACCTAATTTTTCTGTGCTTTAGTAAATAAGCATAAAATATTAATTATTAACAAGTGAAACATCTAAACTGCATTGTGCACAATTATATAATAGCTACACAGAAAAACTTTGTCTCTCAGTAACATTTTTTAGTGTTGATAGAAAACTGCTTATTTACCTAGAATTGTCTGGCAAGATGAATGAGTGGAATTCTATAAGGACAATCAGATAATGAGTACTCTAACAATCAGCATCTAGGTAAAATATGTTTATTAAATAAAAAGTTTATTAATTGTTTGCTGGTAAGAATGGGCACTCAGTGCTTTAGTGGTACTTCATACGCGCAGTCTGCCGTGAGAGTTTTTCCCTTTATTTGTGCACTCTATACTGCACAATGGTTTGAAACAATAAAGAGCAATATCAAGCTTATTTCTTCACTTTTTACTAGTTTCTATTTACAGATTCATTTGGGGGGTTTCCCTTAATTTTGTTGGTTTATGTTTTGATATCACCAACTGTTTTTTTCCATTTTATTACTTAAGTAGGGAAGAATACGTTATATTCCTTGTGGTTGCTTTTCCCTTACAGAATTCCCCTGGCTCATCACTGACAGATCTTGCTATCCAAGAGGGAGTTGGCTTGCAGGATTAAAGGCAAGAACCTCAATTAGACACTCTCTGATTTCTTCAGATGTTTTTTCTAATCTTTTAATATGGGATTATAGGCAGCTAGAACCTATGCTGCTGATATAAAAATTGTGAAGACTCTTTGTTCTAAATCATCAGCACTCAACATTTTAAAAATGTCTATTTTTCTTAATTTGAATTAATTCTGGTCTAGATGAGGATAATGAACTTTGGTCAGCTCTTTGCGGTTCTGAGTACAAAATAGCTTGATGAGCAATGTGAAGTGCACACACTCTCCTCAGAATCTGCTGGAAAACTCCCTCAGAGACTGATTAGCTCATGCTTGTCACAAATAGGGGAGATAATTATGGGGCTTAACCGTCTATGTGGTGGATCTTTTGAGAGGCAATGGGTAGATCTAAGACTGCCTTTGGATCAACCCTAATTCTTATTATTGCACATATCTTATGAAGGGTTATTTTATTTTATTTTATTTTTGCACATCCCCAGAGACTAAACATTGTCTCTTCCCAAAGGATGACATCACATTTCTTTTCCAGAAGATAAAATTGTCCAAATTAGATTATCTTTAATTAGTCTAATCTTATGAGCCATTCCATAAAGTTTATTGCACCCGAGCTGGCACCATGTTACAAGATTCTTATTGAATGAACTAATCTTTTGCCATGGAAATGATGCTTATAAACAATGTTGCTGATTCCTTTATTACAATAAAGATTTCCTTCTCTGAAGCTTCAGGTTTCAATGGCTGTTTTATGGTTCTCAGAAATATCAGATGGCTTTATTTTAATGAGAATGTTGACTTGTTCCAAATTGCTCTTGTTACAAAGTTATTCTACTGCAAAATGCCTTCATAGAGACAAAAATGCAAATAATTAAAGCTTCAGAAAATTATATTTTTATAAAATGTTATTCAGAATTATGTTACTCACTATTTTAACAAGGATTACCCTCTTTAAAACAGCTTCAGTTTCAGCCTTACTTTTTGGAGGAAGAGCAGGTCGAGGGGCACCTACTTATACACCACATGAAAAGATACTTATTCATTAACAAGTAGTTTCTAGGTAGAAAGATAGAACAAACTTCCATCACTGGAAATTATGCCTGTTTTTTTCAGTTTGTTTTCTGTCTTGGGTGCCATCTGCTTGAAACTTTATCTCTCAGGCTGTGTCACAAATATTGTTGAATACAACCTCTGAATTAGAGTTGTTGACAAGATGATCCCAATGATATTCCAAATAAGATGAAAATGTCACTAATTTATATTTTCAATGTAAAATCTTCTGCATCAAGGTCTTCACTCTTAATTTTGAAAATTTCAATTGGTTTGTGACCTAGGTCAAGTTCCTTAACTTTTCTGTTTTCGGGTTTTATGATCTTTGTCATTAGAAGGTTGCAAATGATGGTTTCAGAATCTCTAAAGCACTCTAATTCTATCACATAAATGCTGTTGTTCTCTGGGGACTCTCTTCTTTCCAGAAAATGTTGCCTGATTCTTGAGCGTTAAAGGAATTGCTTTTGCCAAAGGGCTCCTCAATTTCTTGAGTGATTAAAGTAACTTAAGTTGCATAACTTCTAATAGAACTTTTTTAATACCAAATCTAGTTCCTTAGGTCCATTTTTTAAAATAATAAGTTTTCTCCAGGGGAAAAAAACCCTACTGCTTTAAATAGAATAGATGTCTGTCTCTTTCCTGTATGAACCCCTTCGAAGTGAAATCAGATCATCTGCTTCCCTTACCTCTAACATACATAAGAGAATGAGGTTGTTAAGAAACTTTGCTCCATGACAATGTAAACAGAGCAAAGGGCATTTTAATGCATCAGTGTAAGTACATCTGTTTCACAGCATTTTTTGTAGAATGAAAAGTGAGAAAGGGCATGTACTGATTTTTCCTTTATAGTTTCCCTAAAATGAAAGAAAATATTTTCAAATGGAAAGTTTATTTTAGAGGTTTGAATTTGTAAGTTTGTTCACTAAAACGGAAAGAAGAAAATAAGAATGAGATGATGATAATTGGGTATTATGTGTGCTTTTTCAAAACTAAAAGACTGCTTCATCGGGGAACTTCAATACTTGGTAAAATGATGAAATCACCTTACTTATTTGGGCACAAAGAACGTTCTGTTCCATTCCTATTTCTAGATATGTTTATTGTTGTTATTGCTCCCTGTTCTTGCTCCCTCCCTAACACTTGAATCTAAAAAGAAGCGGCCGCTGCTGGTTTCTGTCTGCCTTGGTTTGTGTAAGCAGAGAAGACCAGCATAAGGCTAATTCCACAGAGCAATTGAGACTCAGTCAATCAGACTCAGGTCATTGATTTTGGATCGGAGCTGCAATGGCGCCTGCTACTGCCAGCCACCCTGGCGAAGCAGGCTCAGGCCTCTAATCCTCTTACCCAGCAGTCAAGGCATTGAGATAAAAGCTGGCAATTCAACTTGTTCAAATAACAGATTTGACAAATTAGGAGGTTTCAACCTTATGGTAAAAAATACTTAATCTTTGTGGTTATCATATGCTATGGTGCAGCAACACAGGTAAGATGCTAATCACGTTATTAAAAATAAACAGACATAGTAATAAGAGAAGCAATTCACTTTATTTTGCATAATGGAAAGGTAATTATGTTTATAAATGAAATGTCACTATAACAGATAAATAATCCTCAAAATTCCAAAAGTCAAAAATACATATTGCATACTAAACTATTTCTATGTCTTCTTATATGGAAAAAAACTAACATGAAAAATAAAAGTAAGGTTTAAAGAAAAGTTAATTTTATTTATTTATATATATACACACACACACTTTGGGCCTAATAGTATGTTTAATTTAATTCTGTCAATAAATTAAACAAGGGTCTGAGCAGTTTTAGCATCTACATAAATATAAACAGTAGAAATATTTATCCTGAGTTACCATTCAAATAAACTAATAAGTCCAGCCAAATAACTTATTGAATATGTTCACTGAATTTACTAAAATTACTGTTCTATTTAGTAAAAAAAATTGAGATTCTTGTTTGAACAGATACAGACAATGGCTTTTTAATGAAAATTATGTTCTGCCCTGGACGTTGCCATGGATGTATCGTGAATTTGCTTTTCCATTACCTTCCACAAGAAGCACAGGATGCCTTCACATGTGCCAGAGGAAAAAAAACTATATTTTAACCCTATTTAATAGTCACTTTATCCCACAAAAAGGAAAAAAAACCTTATTTTTATGAATTTTACAGTTATTTGATTGCATGTGTTTAAGTCTGTACTTCCCAAGCTTAATCATTTTGAATACTTTTCATTTTCCCTTTGTTTCTGATGATTTTCTACCTTTGTGTACCCACCACTAAGAATGATGTCTAGAACATAATAAGTGGCTTGATAAGTGCTTTTCTTACTGAATAAATAAATGAATAAATGAATCACTTATTCATGGATGAATGGATGAAATCAAATTATTTAATCTAGTTGAGTTTTAGGCAAGGAAGTAGCTGTGCGGGGCATTCCATAGTTCTTATTGGGATTCAGAATGCCATTACTTCCTTGGCACAAGTGAGGCTCAACATACTGTTTCTATTTAAATACCAAACTGTTCTTCAATGACTACAAATTAACATTTGGCCAAACCTATGTGTCACCATTCTATATAGAGTCACTGCTATTGCATGCTCCTATGACCGGAGGTTTTATCTAATTTGTCTATATATTTCCAGCACCTTACATGTGGTACGTATACAGTAAATATTAATTAAATGAATGAATGGGTAAATGATTATGTGATCAACTGAACACTTCAAATATTAGTTGTATCCATTACACAAGTACATTGAAAAACTGTAGCTAATTGGTTCAAATCTGCTGCCCTGGGGAGGAAGGGCAGTTGAGGGCAGTCAATGCTTATTCAATTTAATTTTCCATGCATTTATTGAGCAGATATTGAGCCTGTGTCCACTCTTTACAGAATTATATAGTTGGTCGTATAGGAAGATACATAGATATGAGTACATACCAAAGAGACCAACTGAATGCAAAAATATGCTTACAAATACATTACACAGATACTCCTAAATAAGCCACCAGGTGGGCCACACAGTGAGAGGTAGGGTGGAACATGTATAACTAGCTTTTTAGGTGGGTGCTTGTCTATCTGAAGTGATTTGGCACGCAAAGCTGGCCTCCAACATTCTGTACTTATACTCTTGCTAGTTTATGACTTCATTCGACCATTAATCTTTTCTCACAGACTTATTTTTAAAGGCCAATAACTTCAGGAGAGGTAACACAGCAAAACTCCAATGTCTGGGTGTCTCCTTTCCTTTGTTAGAACCACATTCTCCACCAAGGAGGCTTTGGGACTTGGGATGCAGGGAAGAAAAAAGCGCACTAATAAGAGAAAAATGCATTTGACAGAGGAGATGAGGGTCTGCCATGAGTAACTTACTTAATTTCCAGATGTTTGGCCCTAGGTGATAGTAGATGAGGATAATCTCATCATTAGGAGCACAGAGCGCTCTAGGTCGAGTTCATAGCTTTTGCAGTATTGAATATCCCTGCCCCCGGGCCACCGAGAGACTGTCACAAATGAAAATAAGATTAATACACATTTGATGTCCATTATTTATTCACTTACCTAACAAAGTTACATAATCCAAACAGCTACCTTTTTTTTTCTGATATGGATTCAAAATAATTAAAACTTCAAATAATGGCATGCCCTTTGTCTTTGTTAACCTAAAATAGAGAAAGGAAATTTGCTGAATCTGGTATTTTTACCACCTATTGAAAGTGATTCCAATAAACAGTCATCAAATTTTCTCAAAGGAGACTTTTCAGGCAAAGGATGCCAATATGCTGATCACATCAATACAAATGAGAACTACACCTGATTGTATCTCTTAGGGAAATATCTACATTTATACAATGTAATGAGAATGAAATAATTGGCCAGAATAGCATTCCTTTGAGCTCATTATTTGGCATCGTAAACAAAATCACTGAAGTCAAAAGTCATGTTGCCTGAATTATAAAATAACAAGTAAAGTCTGATATAGAAACCAGCCCTAAGTTATTTGAAAAATGTGTGTGGCAAGAAGAAAAACATTAACTTAGCCAAAGTAGTATGAAATTATCAAGATCACTAAACAATGGCAGACTTTCACTATTTGGAACAAAAATATATGAAATATTGCCCTGTGTATGGCTCTGTGACATAGATATTTTAGTCATTCATAAAAATTGTGGTGTCTCACTTGTCAATCTCCTCCTTGCATCTTCTCTGCCTTTTATTACCCCAGCAAAAAGTCAGGCCATTTACTGAACACCTAATGCATGTCAACTGTTCACATCTTCACAAGCGTCATCCCAGGTACGTATCATCCATATTTTATAATGTATAAATAGCAGAGCTGGGCATTCAGTATAGATCGGTCTGATGTTAAAGTCATGCATATTTTTTGAATTACTCAATGCTCTCTTTTTCTTAATTAAAACACAAATATTTTACTTCACAGAGAGCATAAACATTGTACGTTTGGGATCTAGAACTAATAAAAAGCATGGGATGCCCTTCTTTTTTGCAAGCTTCCGCACTTGAAAGCTGGATGACAAATATAGGGCAACCCCACTGTGCAGCTCCCGCGTGCCCGCAAATGTTCGCGGGATGCCTACTGCGCACCACACACTGTTTGATGCACTGGGGATGCCGCCGTGAAAAAAAACAGGCAGACAAGGAAAATAAATACATACATAAATAAATATTTAACTTCAGATGAGAAAAATAAAGCAAGTAAGGGAGTCGAGGCTGGGATTTTCAATAAGGTGGCTGGGCCAGAGAAGGCTTCCCAGAGGAGGTGACATTTGAAACGAAAACATGACGTGAGGGAGCAAGTTGTGTGGATAGCTGGCCAAAGAGCATTCCAGAAAAAAGAAACAGAAAGCTCAGCATTGATGGGGTGGGACTACAGGGATTTACTAGAAAGATGAAATTGCCGTTGGTTTAAATAGGAGAGACAATACTTCAGATTTACATCACAAGATGCCTATATTCACAACTATTCATATCTTTCCCATAATAACTATAGAACAAAATGTATAAAATTTTTCCAGGTTGCAGATCCCTTGAAAAACTTGGGGAAAATTGTTGGCACTGTTAACACTTTGCCCAGAAATATGAACTTTTTCACACATATAGGAACTTGCATTCTATCACCAGACCAGAGAAAGTGGGTATTTACAGACTCCATGAAGTCACCCTGGGGTTGCTGTTTTAGGAAAATAGATCTGGTACTCAATTCTGCCTGGTAAGGTAAATGCTGACAAGCTGGTCTGCGTTTTACTCATCTTCATGGGCCCTTTTACGAGATCCTTTGGGTCATATTGAAGCATTGGTTATATCCCCAACTATCCATGGCTCTTTTCAGCTTTCACAAATAGTCTTTAAAAATCCCACTGTTCATTGGAATCATTTACTCAAAAATTAAGTCCATCGTTACTTCTTATCACTTGATTATTTCTTGCTAAGTTTCTCCATTAGCGTGAGAAACAGCAATAGTCTTATGACTTACTTTCTTTTTCAGGGGGACAAAAAAGCAAAATATTATTTCTGTTACAAATTTCACCCTTAACTTTTTGTTGAGGTTCATTTCACTCAATGACCAATGATTACTAAGTACCACCGGTATGCTAACTGGGTGTACAAGATAAGGTGAAAAGACAGGAAAATAATATGATTTACTTGAAGAGATAAAACAAAAAATACCTAAAATGGTTAATATGAGCTTCTTTGTTTGACTAAGTGGTGAAAGAGTTATTGAAAATAATGGCAAATATAAGACTTCAAGTACCGCGAGCAAACTCCGCAGTACCCTTGCCTTCCCGCTTTCGTGAGACTGCTCACCTCTCCGAACAGCGCTCCATCTGCCACTCTCAAGTGGAAGCTCTTAATATCCCGTTTCCTGAGTCTTGTATCAAGAGGTAACTTTGGCATCTATCCAATTCTCTAGTGCCCTTATTTTTCAGCACTATAAAGGCACCATGAACTTCTCCTGACATAGCATTTCCCCACAATTTGAAACATCACATTTCCAAAACACAAAAGACAAAACAAAAACCCTATGCTTTTTATAATTGTGGAAAAGTTAACATCCAAGAGCAAAAACATAGCAGTTCTGCCCACCATTGACACAGGCAGATTGTGGTGGGTTGTATTCTCTTTGAAATTCTAAATAAACAGACGTACAATCGAGCAAACTGTACATAGGCAGGGCCCCCCAGGTATTAATTGTCTTCATGTTCTACGGTCTCCACACCTGCAGACGAACTCCTGTATGGTGGAGATGGGGCCATTTTGTTCCTAGCATTGACCTTAAACAGATAACCAGAGAGTCCTCCAACACAATGGGTTTATTTGGGAACAATAAAGAATTGTGACTTGGGACACGTGTTCCAATGGCAAACTATGTGCAAGTCCAAAGAAACAAAGAAGAGGAATGCTCTTTCACGGACTTGGGAGGAGGGGCTCTAAACAAAGCATCCTGTGCAGGAAACTGAAAGTTTAAAGTAGAGAGACTTTTCCTTGGCTGAGCTAGGGCAGTCGCCCGTAGGTTGCACCATTACTGGGTGAGGAGGAATCCTTTCTTCCTACTGCTAAGGTGGTGAAGTACTATCACTTTCTATCAGCAATGCATTGAACACCTCTTCTCCTGCTGGGGTCGGTAGAGCGCATTGAGTAACGTTTGAGAGTTCTCTCTTCTAGCCTCCCAACTGCATTTTAAATGAGGTTTCTGTTTACTGATTCTCACATTAGTTAGAGCCTCAGAGCTGAAAGTAGTGCTCAGCTGTGTATAGGGTATTGCCGTATTAAAGTCACATTTACCTGCTTACTTATTTTTATTCTGGAAAAAATTTAAGCCACAGTCCCATATTATCTCACTTCCCTCCCACTCGTGCGAACAGAAACCATCCCTCCCCATTCTCAGTTTTTTTGGGGGAGAGAGGTGGAAGGTAGATTTACGTTAATTTCAGGCCTGAGTTCTAATTTTCTTATGCAGTTTTCCCCCACCCCAATACTTCCAACCCTTACCATAACCTCTTTGATTGGTTTAGGATCTCTAACTTTCCCTAAGCCTTTGGGAGACAAGGGATTTATGGGACAGAGAAGTTACTCTATGTCGATGCAGGGATTTGAGATCCACTCCTGCAGCAGTCACAGCTACCACAGTGTAAGAATTTGGATTTGCCAGGGGCGCCCTGTGAAGCATAAGAATAAAGCCAACAGTGAATAAGACAAACAGAAGCTCTACACTCAGAGTTTACTTGTCTACATGGAGTCTATAACACAGTATAAATTATGTGAATCAATATATTTTCTTTACTAAGTCACTTTAACTTGCATTCTATATCACTTAAAACATAGAGTCTCAATGGATACAATATTTTGCCAATGAACTTCCTCTTTCCCCCATGGGATGACTCGAACAAGTCTCTTTTTCTTGAAACTGGAAGACTCTTAACTAAAAAAAGAGTGAGAGGAAGGAAAGGACACTCCTAGCTTGAGTGGCAGGGACAGCTTCAAGGAGGATGGGACTTGATACCTGATTCCAGCGATATATTAACAGTAGTTTCTACCTACCAAAAATCACCTGTATATTACATTTTGTATTTCTCATCTTTACTCATTGCCAAAGGACATAATTAAACCCATTTTACACATGAGAAAACTGAAGTTCCAAGACATTAAATGACTCAAAATAATATAACTAGTAAGTGACATAGCTGAAACTAAAAATTGGGTATCACTAGTGCCAATCATGACTGCATAATGCTGACTCTAGATTGAGTTTGATACACATTGTTTCTCAGTGTCATTGTTACTGGCATTTGGGTTATTTCCATTTAGTGTTTGGGGTGATTCATCATTATGCAAGATGATCCCATGCATTACAAGACATTTAGCATCTCTGGACTCCTCATCATATGGTAACAGAGCTCCCTAGTCATATTGTAAGAACTAAAAATGTCCTCACATGCTTCCAGATAACTCCCCAGTTATTAGTACAGTTAGAAATTCTGGTTGTGGATAAGGAGAAGAGAACACATGTCAGATGTGACTGAGGTTTAAATTAAGGGGAAAGAATGAGTATGGCAAGTTCAGCTGACTTGAACCTGGCCCAGATCAAATGCTGCATCATAAGATGTAATAGAGGTACTGTAAAATGATATAAATGATGTAAAAACATTATTATCTTTTTTTCCCTATTTGGGGTAGAGGAAGAGGGATAAATGTGCATCACTAAGTGGACACATTAATTGGCAAGTTTAAACTTGTTCCTCCTTGCCATCTGTTTACATCTCCCCAAATCCCAAAACTCTCAGGAGGAAAATGGGCTACAGGTAAGAGAACTTCCCTTAAAACCATATTAGTGACTCCTCAAGGCTGTTTTTCAATCTTCTCAAATGCATTTGTCTCTTAACAAGTTGTTTTTGTGCCTATTTCACATGTTAGGTTGAAAATTCATTGTAAGAAGGATTGTAAGTTTTCTTTACCCTAATAAGTGGCACACGGTAGGCATTTAATAAATGTTTCATTGATAAAGAATTACTAAAAATTTTTACCAAGTACTAAAATTCCTTTGGGAAATTGTGCTGGCAAATGTGGGTACTTAACTATAGATTTAATTCAAGAGTAAGATGTAGAAATTGACTCACACAGGGCCAGTGTCAGTGTTAAACTCATCCTGTCATTGGCTTCTCTGGCATTATTCTCCTTTGGTTGAAGACAAAATCAATGAAACAAAATTTGAGTTCAAATGTTAGTATTAAATACTAGTATATTAATAATTAGCACACTAATAAATAAATATTAGTGTTAAATATTAAAAATTAGTGTCCAAATACAAGTCCTCAAATAATGTAGTTTTGATCATCATTGTTTTATTATAATGTTGATGAGAGGCTGTAGGAAGTCTTGTTTATATCAATTACCTATGATAAAATTGGTTTTGTTGTAGGTCGTTTTCCCTAGTTCCAAGAACTTATCGATGAGTCTAAGTAAGGACTTACTCTAGTTCTCTAGCATTCTTAGGGAAATAAGTCTTCTTAGAAGGGACAATGTCCCAAAGCAAAAAATAATTTCAGAAACTACAAACTGTTTTTTCCTCATTGGTCGTGTATGTATTCCTTCTTTTCTATTAGAGAGCAACCTCTATTCATTCCCTAATTTGAACCACCATGACCCCAGCACAGTGACTGGTTTATGGTGATCACCTGACCAAGCTCAAACAATCACAGAACCTCCTTCCTGGCCAGGAATGAGGAAAAATGATTGGTGGGGGATGAGTTTGAAGCTGCTATAAAAGGTAAAGGAGATTGAGGGGCAGAGAAGAGATCGATAGCACTCCAGCCTTTGATTTCAGACTCACTGTTTCAGTTTTGCCATTCTGGCAGTTCAATTTTAAGAGCTGATATATTCCATGTTTTGCCTAATTTAATTATGTTTATGGCTGTGACACTTAACAATCAAGGCATTCTATGTGCTGACTAATACAGCCATCATTTTTATTTGCTTCTCTTTGCCTTGCACTCATTCTCCTCAATCAAAAAAAAAAAAAAATCAGATGACTAAAGTAGTTAGTGGGACTAAACCAGTGGTGCAATTTATCATGCATTAGACACATCTGGAGGATTAATCCAAACACACATTGGCAGTCTCCCACCTACAGAGTTTCTGATTCAGTCCGTGTGTGGGGATGGGTAGGGCCTGAAAATGTGCATTTCTATTAAATTCCCAGATATTACTGACCCAGGTGTCAGTTTGAGAATTACTGGATTATACACTAAGGTCTATATGACTCCCGAAACTCAAATACTACACAACAGCATGCTGTCTTCTCAAAATATGATTCATGGGGCTTTATGGACCATTAATTAACAGGTGTTGTTACATAAAAAAGGGAGGATTAAATTATGATATAAACCAATATTTGTCACTGTAGATCTCCTTAAAGCCTTTATATACAAATCTTCAAGAGATAGAATATAGACTTATGGCCAAGATAGAGGTATAGGTAGACACACTGTGCCTCCTTGCACAACCAAAAGGACAACAACAAATTTAAAAACAAAAAATAACCAGAACTGCCAGAAAATCAAACTGTATGGAAGTCCAACAACCAAGGAATTAAAGAAGAAACATTCATATAGACCAGTGGGAGGGGCAGAGATAGGCAGCTGGGTGGAGAGAACTCACAGCAAGGTGGTGGCTAGAAGACCAGGGTGGGTGGGGCAGGAGCTGGTGGAGCTGGCAGTCCCATATTTGCATATACACAAATCAGGAGGAACAACTGGGGAGCAAGATGGACAGCACAACCCGGGGTTCCAGCATGGGAAAAGAAAGCCTCAAACCTCTGACTGAAAACACCTGTGGCTGTTGAGGAGGTGAGAAAAACTCCCAGCCTCACAGGAGAGTTTGTTGGAGAGACCCACAGGATCCTAGAATATGCACAAGCCCACCCACCTGGGAATCAGCACCAGAAAGACCCAATTTGCTTGTAGGTAGTGGGGGAAGTGACTGCAGAAAGCTGAGCAAGCAGCACTGTTCTCTCTCGGACCCCTCCCTCACATACAACATCACAGCACAGCGACTGGGTTGCCCCATCCTGTTGAATACCTAAGGCTCCATCCCTTACTACATAACAGGCCCACCAAGACAGAAAAATATGGCCCAAATGAAAGAACAGATCAAAGCTCCAGAAAAAACAACTAAGTGATGAAGAGATAGCCAACCTATCAGATACACAGTTAAAAACACTGGTAATCAGGATGCTTACAGAATTGGTTGAGTATGGTCACAAAATAGAGGAAAAAGTAAAGGCTCTGAAAAGTGAGATAAAGGAAAATATACAGGGAACCAAGAGTGAAGAGAAGGAAACCGGAACTCAAATCAATGGTTTGGATCAGAAGGAAGAAATCAACATTCAGTCAGAACAGAATGAAGAAACAATAATTCAGAAGCAAGAGGGGAGGCTTAGGAACCTCAGGGACAACTTTAAACATTCCAACATCCAAATCATAGGAGTACCAGAAGGAGAAGAAGAAGAGCAAGAAATTGAAAACTTATTTGAAAAAACAATGAAGGAGAACTTCCCCAATCTGGCAAAGGAAATAGATTTCCAGGAAGTCCAGGAAGCTCAGAGAATACCAAAGAAGTTGAATCCAAGGAAGCACACACCAAGACACATCATAATTACATTACCCAAGATCAAAGTTAAGGAGAGAATCTTCAAAGCAGCAAGAGTAAAGGAGACAGTTACCTACAAGGAGTTCCCAGAAGACTACCAGCTGATTTCTCAGAAGAAACCTTGCAGGCAAGAGGGGGCTGGCAAAAGGTATTCCAAGTCATGAAAGGCAAGGATGTATATCCAAGATTGCTCTATCCAGCAAAGCTTTCATTTAGAATGGAAGGACAGATAAAGTGCTTCCCAGATAAGGTCAAGTTAAAGGAATTCATCAGCACCAAGCCCTTATTATATGAAATGTTAAAGGGACTTATCTAAGAAAAAGAATATTAAAAATATGAACAGTAAAATTATAACAAACTCACAATTATCAACAACCAAACCTAAAAAAAATGCAAGAATAAAAACAAACTAAGCAAACAACAAGAACAGGAACAGAATCACAGAAATGGAGATCACATGGAGGGTTATCAGTGGGCAGGTGGAAGGGGGTGAATTGGGGAAAAGGCACAGGGAATAAGCAGCATAAATGGCAGGTACAAAATAGTGGGAGGTTAAGAATAATATAGGAAATGGAGAAGCCAAAGAACTTATGTGTATGGTCCATGGACATGAACTAAGACGGGAGAAATGCGGATGGGAGGGGTAGTGCAGGGTAGAGGGGAATAAAGGGTGGAAAAATGGGACAAACTGTAACAGCATAATCAATAAAATATATTTTTAAAAAGTACAAATTGGTAGGTATGGAATAAACAGAGTAATGTTAAGAACTGTACAGGAAATGGAGTAGCCAAAGAACTTATATGCATGACCCATGGGCATGAACTAAGCTGGGGTGGCAGATTGCCAGACGAAATGAGGGTTACTGGGTGGAAGGGGACAGAGGGGGAAAAATTGGGACAACTGTAATAGCATAATCAATAAAAATATTTTTTAAGAAAGAGATAGAATATAGTTGGCAGTGTTTCCCAAATTTACCTCACTCTGAACACCCCCTCTTTTATTGTAGAGCATGTCCTAGAATTAGTGTTCTGCAAGAATTTGTGTAGAAATTGCTCAGAAACACATAGGTTTTGAGGAAGGCAAATGTTTTTAAGGACTAGTGAGGTAGGGACTTCTGAATTAGAAGGTTAATATTAATACCAGCAACAAATGTAGCTAATCAACAGGTTATATTGACACATGCTAAATGGGATTATCACTAACATATAATATGCATAAAACTAGGGAAACTCAATATCAAAAAATGTAGGCTTGGGCATACAAAAATTTTTAAATGTGAAGTGGAACATTTTACTTTCTATTATAGCTTTTTTATTCTTTTGAACAACACAATAGACAATTTCAGATCATCTCTAAATTTAATTGTTCTTCTCTGATGGTTAAAGAACTGGAAGAATCTGGATTGAGTTGGGAGTGTGGTTGTTAGCAACACTGATAAACGGGTGTGTAACATAGGCATGATGATGCATGGGACGGGGGCAGGTTCTGCTACTCTCCGATAGCTCATGTTTTTTCCAATAGTGTCAGACCTGAGTTTGAGCCAGATGAAGCCAACACCTTGCAGGGGAAAAAAAAAAAAACATTAAAATTTCCATGAAGTCCAGTTTACATTAGATAAGATCAGAGAAAATACAGCTATAATGTATGGCTGGTTTTAAAAGTCCTTAGGACAAAGAATTGTTTTTTAAATGTTTTAAGGTCCTGATAATTAAATTTCTTTTAAATTATTTTAAATAAACATTCTTGTATCTTAGATGTAAGTTGTTCAATTCGAGGTTATGTTTCCTTATTCTGTATTTGTGTAAAAAACAATTAGGCTGATCAGAAATGGTATTGTGAATCTTGAGGGGCATCTGAACATCTAAGATATGCTCTGGAGAGCACAGGAAGCCCTTGAGGAGGTCTGCAGAGCCCCACTGCTGGCATTTGGACTGGCGCACTTTTCTTCTTGCATCAGGCGTAAGATGGCTATTTCACAGACAAGTCATGATTCTGCCAGATTACCACGGGTGTTCCATTACAAGCTGTCTGAAGGTGTGTGTGTGTATATATTCACACCTTTTATGGTGTTCTGATGGCAAATCTCTAGATATAAGAACTGACCTGAAAATACACTGTGTTTACCCAAAGGCTCTAGCAAGTAAAACTGTATAAAAATAAAATGAAATATAAATTATAAGATATATGAAAATTCAGTAGTGCAATGGATTTGAGAGATATTTAAACTAGTTTTTAAATGTTAAAGATTTATTAATACTAGAACAAGTTAGTCCAAAGGGAAATTTAATTCTTCACTGATGACTTTATTTGGGAATCGATTTTCTTGATGGAATTTGTGGTATTTTATTCACAAATTTATATATTTTGAAACTCTAGCTAAGTTTACAGAACTTTAACATAACAGAAACTTAAACATGATTATTACTTGTTTTGAGAGCAAAGTTAGTTTTTTATATGTGTTTTGAAATGATATTTTACCAGAATTGAAAAAAAGGAAACAAAATTGGCTGCCTTTAGGAGACTTCAGAATAATATTTGAATCAGAAAAAAAAACCTAGGGTAATATACATACTACAAATTCAATCTAAATATAAGTATCTGTACTTCAAATTCAGTTTTTTCACATGTTAAAAAAAAGAAGACAATTGGCCCAGGAAAATCTTAAAGGCCCTTATACATCTGAAAAGTTAAAAAACAGTGATTATTCAACTTTTTTTCATCAAAGGAAAATCTGAATGTGGGGCAACTTCCACCTCAAAATAGGTAGGTCATTTCAAGACTTGGAGCCTACGGTCTTTAAAAACAGATGCTCAACATTGTTCCATGCACAGTGCATAAAATTGCTTTTTCACCTGTCCCTCTTCACCAGTCCTAGGCATTATTTCTGGAATTTCAATTTTTACAAAGTAAAAGGTTGGATTGTGGGGGTTCTGGTCAATGTGAATTTAAACAAAAACCTGCAGAGTACAGCATTCAAATATACACTATATTTTATCCATCAGTATTCATTTCTTCCTAATAGTCTCGGTTTTCCATACCCACAGCTATTGAACATGTAGTAGTCTCTCTACAATGAAGTCCTTTTGTAAGTCTATATTTAATATACATGACATACACAAGGTCTATCCGGAAGCCATCTAGCCATGTATTATGAAAAAGAGACTTTTATTGAAGAAGATGCAAGATACAAGAAACATTGTACATAGGCAATGATGCCTCAGTCCCCTTCAGAGTAGGCCCCTTGGGACCTCACACAGTTTTTCCAATCACTATCAGCTGCCTCATCATATTTTCCTGAATCTCATCGATGGCCTGAAATCTCATCCTTTTAAAAGGTAATTTTAGTTTTGGGAAAAACCAGAAGTCACAGGGTGCCAAATCTCGACTGTAGGAAGGCTGAGTCACCTGGGTGATTTGATGTTTTGCCAAAAACTTCATGAGACGTGATGCATGAGCAGGCACATTGTCATAATGAAGCTGCCAATCACCGGTTGCCCGTTGCTGCAGTCTTCTGAATCATCCAAATAGTTTCTGTGGAGGAATGTTCAGGCTTAATGCAAAATATGATGCAGGATGCAGGTTTGTTGCTGTGCTGGCTCAGTCATTTTGAATGTGACGGCCACACGGTACATCACTTACTCAATACCATCTATCATCCCCCCTGACTAGTACAGTGAAGTTGTCATTGTTCACACATGCGAATTCTAGTCCACTCTCCTTGGCTGCCAGGTTACATCCACGTCATGCAAACCATTCTCATTATATGAACAATGGCTGGACTTTTTCTGGACAGGCCTCATGTATAATGAATATGACAAACTATAAAAAGTCCGTAATGTAAATTATAATAGAATTAAAAACATTATATAATGAAACAATAAATAGGGTAGCTATAGTTTTTCTCAAGATACACAACTTGAGAATTTAATAAAATACAATACGATAAACACCAGAATAAATGTAGGACTGAATCCCATCCTTTGTTCATCAGAAAGTATGTGGAACTACAAAGATAGGGACCAGTTTGTGACTGACCTGAGTTGCTTTTGTGTGATTACTTCAGGTGGTATGGAAGTGGTAAGAGCCCATAGTCACTAACACTAAATCTTGCCAGAGATGACAACATAATTCAAGATGCCACATTTCCCACCCCCAGCGTCTTCAAGGGAGGTGGAAGAATGAGCAAACAAAACCAGCATTTCTCTCTGGGCACATATGTAAGCGTGTATGTATCTGTGCGCGTGGATAAGTGATGGCTCTCAGCAAGGAGACAACAAGCCTGAGCATGAGGTGGTGGAACACCAAGCTCATATTTCTGAAACGAAGACACACTGGGCGGCAGCAGGAGGCCTGGCAGAGAAGCAGCACCACTTTCAAAACTGGAGACACACACACTAGCGCTCCCCTCCACAGAGCGATGGCTCTGGCACGAGATTATGGTGCAAAATGTGAACCTTTGCAAAAGCCACATAATCAATGGGCGAGCCCCTCTGTCCCCTGGATATGAGCACCTGCAATGAATGAAAACCCAGAACCAAGAAAGCCCCCAGAAATTCCAGGTGGGAGTGTTAGGGCTTTTCACATTCTTCCTTAAAAGATAAATTTCATGATTACTTCTGAATATGAGGTTTTGAAAATTATCATCTCCATGCTCAGCTAGAAATGTAATCACCACTCATTTTTAACTGCATCTTTGTTTATTTAGAGAATGGGAATGTTAAAGGACACTTTAAAGAAAATATCTCACCAAAACCTCTCTAATCACTGAGGAGGAAATTGACATGACAAACAGGAGGGGAGGGGGAAGAGCTGGGGAACAGCTGTAATAGTGTCAACAATGAAAATAGAGTTTTATCTGTAAAAAGTATAAACTTTTTAAAGAAGATCATTTAGGTGGAGAGCTGGGACCATAACTCC
Source organism: Tonatia bakeri (assembly GCA_004024845.1). Taxonomy (NCBI): domain Eukaryota; kingdom Metazoa; phylum Chordata; class Mammalia; order Chiroptera; family Phyllostomidae; genus Tonatia; species Tonatia bakeri. The sequence goes on from PVIA01008915.1 coordinate 61,264, forward strand.
TTCTTTAGGCAGCTTTCTCTAGCCCAACGCTTCTTTTCCTATGCCGCTTTATTAAGATATCATCAATGAGCTTCATTAAAATTTTAAAACTGCTTGCTGTCAATATGATATGATGTACTGCCAGATTTTTTTTAGAACTGATTTCTTTCCTTTGCAGTTCTTACAATGTAAATCACATAGTGTGTACAACTGAAGAGACTTAAGGAGGGGACCTTAGCCTAATAATCCTTGAGGGCACACAGATTCCTCCAAAATCCACTCACCACGACCGATGAAAAGTGGCTGAAACTTGGCCTGGGCAGAAGGCAAGTGGACAAAGAACTTTTGCAGCTTTGGGTATAAACATCAGATTGATTGTTCAATCAAGAACATGGTTACAACATTGTCCTCACGAAAGCATATAAAATATTTATCCCGTGTTATGTTCTTTCTTAAAGTTACAATAAAGAGAGGTCTCATACACAATGCCCAGAGCCCGCGAGTGACAGCGGCTGAGGAAGTAGCAGAACTCTGTAGAAATGAAGCTGAGACTCAGAGCAAGCATTGCAGGTTTGCATATGGAATCAGAGCAACGCTATAAGGAAATATGCAGCCCAAGGTTATGAGACATCAGTGATTCATTTATCAAGAAAAGGAGAAAAAATAGAAATATCTCACTGAATATTATCAGTCTCAAATTTTGCCAATAGATTTATGGCTTTATGTTAGTAAGGAGGGTAATAACAATGTCACTTATGATGCTATATTTTATATGTGTAAGTATGCCTATACTTAATAGAATTCATCAGGCAGTAGGTCTGGGCGCTATTTAAAACATGGGTCAGAGGGGCATTAATTCTATTCAAAATGTCCATCTGTTGCTGCCCAACTTGCGAGAAGGGTTGCATAGCAACCCATAGAACTGCATGGATCTAGTTGGCCTCCCTCTGTTGCTTTTGTTTGCCCTCTGAGAGAGTTGCCCTTGATGGAGAAACAGTAGGTGTTCTTTTATTTATATATTTATTTATTTTTTTGGCTGGAGCTTGGCCTGGTGAGTGGGGGCTCATTATACCCTGCTGAGCTAGATAGCATTGTGAAGCAATATCTGACATATGAATGTAATTTATCTTCCTGGCATGGTTCTTAGTCCCAAATTGATTCCTAAATTCCTAGGACTGTGGAAGTATAGCAATTAAAAGGAAAATAGCAGGACTTCTTACTTTTATACCCAGAAAAAAACACTCAGCAGACCTGGCAGAGAGAAGGTTCCAGAAGTTTGAATCAGTTTTGTGGCACTTAGTAACAGTAATAGTATTCAGTTTTAGCATATTTCTGAACTGACAGCTTTTTCAACTCCTCATACCAGGCAATTTGTTAAATTAAAGATTTTCTGAGGAAGTCAGACTTCCTTTTCTTTAAATCAGACATTCTTAAATGCCTTTTTGCAACATGTATAAATCTTGAATATTTATATTTTCTTGACTATTACCAGATTTTTTAGCTGCTCAGTAAAATTTGCAATGAATTTAAGCATCTGTAATCATACATAAAATAATCATTTACCTAGCTTACCTTATTTTCAGTACCAGCTATAATTTTAGGTGAAGCCAAAGAGTTCCTATCTGCCCCACTGGCATCATGGGTGGGACTATGGGTCACTTAACAGATCATTGCAATTCAAAACCATCAATTAAGTGCTGTTGAAGAAAGCAAAATTTTTGACAGAACAGAACTGAAAATACAATATTTTGAGAGAAACTGTTTGTTATATTGCACTAATAGAAGTATGTAATCATGACCCCAGAATATTTTCTGTTAATTGGTTGTTGTCACTTGATTTAGATTTTTATATTTTATTCATGACACATTTTCAGAAATGCCTTTCCTTTATCTCTGATGAATTCATATATTTCCATTTTAAGCGATTTTAACCCTTACCTTTTTTCATTAATAATCTTTAACTTTTAACACTGACCTAGCTGTCAGGGGAACCCTTAAGAATACTTCCTAGGTATTTGGTAACATAAATAATACCCTCTACTTTAACTGTTATAAAAAAGATCTAGATTTTGGATGCTGAAGTGTTTAGTCATATAGTATCATATTAGAAATACTTCATTTTCTTTTCACTTTTATTTTATTTCTAATATTTTTCCATGACAGAGATGTGAGAAATTAGATTTTTCATATTTCAAATTCCCACATCTACACATCAGAGAAGCTACAAAGGCCCCAGGTAAGTAGACTTGGACTTCCTATGGTATAAACTGGCTGACAGTCAGGTGTCAGTTTAATCCAATTCATATCATTACTGGCAGTCAGTAAGGTAACTGTGACATTAGGTATTCTCTAATGTGAGTCCCTTTGGAGAGTGAAAGATGGACTAACCAAACATAACACTAGAACAATTGGCATAAACAAAGCAAAGTTATTCTTAGGAGCCAGGTCATAAGGCCACACTAAATGTAGGGGATAAACCAGGGAGACAGTTGCACAAATAGGCAGCAAGAAATGTTATTTGTGGGAGGAGAAACTAGGGAAAAATGAAATGAAATATGTTCTGCCATCAAAAGCCAAAGGCTTAAATTAGGCACACCAGGTTCAAATTCTGGCTCCGTCATTGATTAGCTTTGTGACTTTGGTCAAATCATTTACTCTGTCTGAGATTCATCCTTTTCATCTGCAAAATGCAGTCATTGTACCCACCTCTAAGTTTTAAAAATTAAAACAAACATCTAATTCAAGGTGCTTGGTGTAGGTCCTGATCAGGTAATTACTCCATAAAATAATAGTTTCATTTCTCAGATTCTTTTCTTAAATCCAAACATAGGAACCAGAAGAGGCAGCCAGGTAGAGAGATGTGAGCAGAAACAAAGTTTTGAGCGGCTTCCCTAAGTACAACCCTCTTTTTGGTGCCCCGAGCATCATTAACGGAAGTTTAGGACATGTGACATTTTTCTTCTGGTGGAGGATGTTGTTCTTAAAGGTACTACTTAGTCACAATCACTCAGCTAACAGTATAAAAAATGGAAACATTGAATATCTTGATATAGATCCACTATATTGATGGCTTAATGCTATTAGAATCTCATGAGCAGAAAGGGATAAACATCTTAATGTCTTAGTATGACATGTGTTGGAGATAAAGCTGACAAAAATTTAGGACCATGTTGCACTGGCAGAATTTCTAGTGGCCCACTGGTCTGGGATATGCTTTGGTGTCACCTCTCAAACGAACCTCCTTCCACGAGGAAAAAGCGCAACATTTACTGAACTCTGGATTTTGGAGCTAACATACAATACATTTGTTCATGCTGATCCAACCTATGTATCAGGTGACTTGGAAGGCAGCCAAAAAAAGAGACTTCTTCAGTGAATACAAACCGCTGTGTAAATGTCCGCAGCACTCCCACGGCCCACCCCCGCAGATCCGACAGCGGTGATGGGAAGGATGTTGTTGTGCGGAGCCTCGGGAAAGCCCTGCCAAGACAATTACAGTGACAGCACCTAGGTTTCTGGGGCAAAGCCATGACTTCTGAGTCAGACGAGTCCTCTCTGTTTGAAAAAACAACTCCTAGAATACTGCTACGTACCTAACTCTGGTACACCATGCAAGCAGAAGGACAGCTCACAGTGAAGTAAACCTTTGATGCGTGGGAACTGAAAGCTGGGAAGTAAATTCTCCTTCCCCTCTGTTCCCAACCAGGCTGTCTGTAGCGGCGCTGATTGCCGTGGTTGCTTAGAAGACGGGTGGGTGACTGAGGGATCAGCTGCAGGAGACAGCAGAACAGCATCCTCAGTCCACTCGTGCTTCTGTCTCACATCGCTTCAGTTTTCCCTTACTTCTGCTTTCATGCGATATTTTCTAATAAATTAGTAGCACATCAATGTTGCCTCAGGCTCTGCTTTCCAGGGGAACCAAAGATAAAACATCTGTGCTACTTAAGACTCTTTAGTGGTAAAACCTATTATTTCAGCTCTCCCTTTCTGATCACCTCTCCCAACACTCCTGGCCTTTAAATGTATGCTTTAATGATATAAATTGTTTTGGCTTCCCCGCTGAAAACATGCTGTTTCGCACCTTTAGACCATGGCTTATGCTCTTTCCTCAGGAATGCCATCTTTCGTTCCCATTTAATTATCTTATAGTGAACAACACAGAGGTCATCTCCTATTTTTTTTAATATATTTTTTAGCGGTAAGAAGTATGAAGTGTGGCAGTCTATCATTAGGCCTTACAGGGGATGGTCTGGTGTGTCCTGGACCACTGATAGACTAGAAATTTTGCCCCTGTGGCAGAATCCTGAATCTTCATGATATTTTCCTCTCACCTGTGGTATACATGTGTCATACCAGAAACTCTGAGATAAGCTGGACAGTCACTAGGAGACAATATCAGGGAGAGTATGTCACCTGTGAGAAAATATAAAGTGTATTTTGGAGCTGTTGGTTAGTGCCTGTACCCTAGAATCTGAACTCTC
>PVIA01008916.1:0-66425 GCA_004024845.1 Tonatia bakeri
TCTGCCTCGGTGACCTTAGACAGCACTCATCTCCATGGAGCCTGTCCAACAGGGGCATGAGCCCCATAGGGATGCTATGTCACTTTACTAACGACTGTAAAAGGCTTTGAAAACCCCCAAGTCCTGGAGGAATGCTACTTCCAGAAAAGGGAAAAGGAGAATAGTGTATTTCCAGGACAATGCCCCCTGAAGACTTTCTCCTCACTCAGTGGGAGAATTCGTAGCTTCTCTCCATCCAGAACCACACTTAGGTGGACCAGTTTTCAGACTATTACAGCATCCAAAAACTTCCACGTAACAAAGAGCTCAGCCCTGGAAGGGTGAGAAGAATTCAGAAGAGGGGCTTGGGGGAGCACAAGAATCTAAAGAAGACAACACAGGGAGTAGGGAGTTTCAAGATCCTTTTATTATGTCAGCACCGCTGTCCAAATCCAGGGGTGTTGGAGAGGGAACTGTTGTGGTTAGTTAATGTATAAGTAAATTTATTAATCCAACAAACATTTAGGGAGTTTAATATATTATATATCTTACATAGTATTTATTATATATGATGCATATAGAAAAAAATATATATTTTCTCATGTCAAGTCCTAGGACACAGTAAGTCCCTCAGAAGGATCCTTCAGCACTTCCCAAGACTGAAGTGTATGCACATTAATGAACACGAAATGCAAGCCATTCGTAGTCAAGTCGCATGGTGCACACACCCAACGGAGTGCCCAGTGTGGCTGCAAAGTAGGGAAGCCACAAACCTGAACGGTTCTGGTACCTGGTGGTCATCACGTGGGCCCATGCCTAAGACCTTTTAGTTATCTGTTTTCCAAAATTAAAATGTTTTTTTGTTACCAGTTTTTAAAACTGCAAATTGTGAACGTCTCCCAAAAATATCCTACAAACAAAACAAACATAAATACACAATATCTAAAAAGGTTAAAACAATCCAATGCTTAACAGCACACTAGGGTTTATGCCTTGTCCTTCTGTTTCCAGCTTCCTAGAAATACCTTTTCCAGTGGGCTTCATTTACTGCCCAGACTGAGGACAAAGAAAGGACCAAGGAGTACTGAACTGTGTGTTCTTCAAAACACGGTGCCTAATTTAGCTTACTGTCTACACAGGCCCCTTCCTCTAAGACACACAGCACACTTGGCTGGGGAAAGATTTCACTGGGATACAGGTTCTAGCGGTGGATTTTAAAAGTCTAGTTGTCAAATGGCAGGTGTGCCTGAGAACCACTCTGCACTCCCTGATGAGGTTCATTGTCCTTCCTGTGTGTTTCCAGTGCATCCCGGGCTCACCTCTGCCCTGGCACTCAGCACGTCATCTTACCATGTTCTCTCTGGTGTTTGCCTCTTCACCGGAGCCGAGTTCCTTGAGGGTGGGAGTGTGCCTTTCTGTTCCCAGCTTCCAGCTCAGTGCCTAGCAAATAACAGATGCTCAATAAGCACTTTTATGAATGAACAAGTGATGTATAATTTACTCACAGGGTGGACTGAAGAGCCACCTTAGGAGAGGAAATGGTTCATTTGGGACAACTCCACTGCATCTTAAGACATTTATTAGAGGATTATTCCCAACGGTTTGGTGCCAGTGGGCTTTCATAAAGAGGGGAGGAAGAGGACCGGACCAGTGGGCAGTGTGGATGTGGCGGTGGCCTCTCTGACAGCAGCCAGTGGCCCAAGACTGCAGCTGGATCCTTCTGACCGACCCGGCATCATTAAGGCCTCTCCAGAGCGTAAGGCACAGACTAGGGGCTCAGATGACGGGGAAGCCATGGTTTCTATTGCCCCTTCCTTTCTGAGATTCCTGTCTTCTCCTGCAGTACTGTTGTCCCATTCCCTCCAAAGATGTCTGATGGAAGAGGTGAGCAGAAAGGAGAAGGAACGGCAGTGATTTCGGGGATGCCAGACACTGTACAGGCCCCTGGGACAGGAGAGGTGGCTTCACCATGTTGTTATCACCACCGCACTCTACACCCTTTGGGGTTCGGTGTCACATACCATCTACTAACCGATGAAATCAGGCTTGGAAAAATATTTAGAGATAGGCTGCTATATAAATGTGAAGTATCATTATAATTGTTATTAAATCCTGCCAGAGTAAAATACTTCCTTTAGGATGAAGTTGTTTGGCACATGGGAAAAATAATCCCTGCTGCTAGCCTTACAAATAGCTAGCAAACATTTACTAGTCTACCACATGTGGCGGGGGGGCAGTGATGGTTGGGGGGCACTCTCTCTCTCTCTCTCCATATATATATATATCTCAATTATATATCATTACTTGCCTGGTCAAGGGGGCGGGGGCCTAGTTAAGGCCTTCGAGGAACCAAGCAGAAATCGAGGTTGTCATTTCAGATGGCGTGCTAAATGATGACATCTCCAAGCCTTAGTTTCCTTTCTTTGTGAGAGGGGAAAATGGAGTGAATGACTGCGGAAGTTGCTTTCCATCTCTGGTAACTAACGAGGTGCTGCGGCTAACGATACTCAGTGCCCACCTCTGGGACGCCGCAGGGAGTCATCAGACTAAGAAGAGGATGTTCAGAGATCCTTGGAAGAAAGATGCTGAGGAAGCAAGGGTGCGGCTCAGGGTGGAACCTGCTCAGAGTCCCAGCCCCGACTCTAACACGTGCTAACTGCCCAGACTTAGGGCACGTAACCTCTCTGTCTTTGGTTTTGAGATCAGTAAAACATGTGGCTAGTAAGTCCCACCCCAGAAGGTTGGTGTGAGGCTCACAAGAGGAATATGAAAAACTATTTTGTAAAGTAGTCTTCAGAGTAAGTCATCGCTAACCCCAGTCTGCCACCAGCTTCTATGGAATGTAGGCGCTGCCCGGAGTTTTCCCCAGGGTCCCTTTCAGCTTTAACAATCTATTCTTTCATGATGCTATTTCCAATGAAGGGTTGTTTTTGTTAAACACCCTATTGGCTACCTGTTTGTCTTAGAATCCTCAAATGTACATATATTTTTAATGGGAAGGGGGTTAGATGTCATGTAGTCCAACCTGCTCAGTTACGCAACCATTTTTGGGGCATCTTCAACAGTGGGTTAGTTAGGATGGGAAATCATGCCAGACAAGGAAGCCAGTTTCGATTCTGAGCAGCGTTCTCTGTGAGCAAGTTTTTCTCCTGTTGAGCTAGATCTGCTCCTTGGCAAACCCTACCCGCTGGTCCTGCTTTCCATCCTCTGAACCCTGAACAAGTTCAGGTTATTTTCATTAGGTCTGTGTCCAACTTCTCTCTTCTCTGACTTTGCAATCTTCTCCCTGCTTCATAGATAAGGAGGAAGAACAAAGTTAAGCAGCTTGTCCCAGTTACAGAGTAGGACCTGTCAGAGTTTGAGAGAAGGTACCGCAGGAGGGGTCCGTGACGGCTGCGCACGCCTTCCGGGCCTTTCCGACAGACAGGAGAGAAGCCCCTGATTCCTTTTACCAACAAACCACCACCCACGGCTTTGTTTTGGATTCCTTTGTTTAGCTAAATGTTTTCATTGCATTAACTGTGAAAGGTTTTTCTGGCTGCTGAGACTAACTCATTCACACATCTGTGTGAACACTCAAGAGATACACACATACTGGGAACCAACATACAACCTCGGCGAAGGGTCAGGAAATGCTGGGGAAAGCTGTCCTACCTTCTTAAGGTGTCCATGTCGAACTTGAAACAGTATTAGGAAAACAGGTAACGCAGATGAAGAAGAAATATCTCTGAGTTTTAAAGTGATACTCTCAATCCAAAGGAATCCAGTGATGTAAAAATCAAGAAACTAGGGGAAAAAAAGAACTTGGAACTTTGTTTTGTTGGAACATGGAATATCACCCTTGGTCACTCCCGTTTCAATTGTTAGATGCTGACCTTATGAGTGAGGTCAGGCAACAGAAGAATGAACAGGAGTTTTGTTTGGTGCAGAACTGCAGGAAAAGGTGAGCATAAAGGCAGGGCACTCTCCTGCTCCTCAGCTTGCGTGGAAGGAGGGCCTAGGTGTCTGAGCAGCTCTGCAGTGGGGAGGCATGCAGCAGTCTGTGCCTTCCTGGCACCAGCATTCAGTTTCTCCCGTAGGAGTTCAATGCATCCTAAAGGGAGACATGGAGATCATTTAGGACGCACTACCCCCTTGCAATACCAGCCATATATCTGATGAGTAAGGAAAACCAGGCCCAGGCCATGGTAGTAGCTCCCATGACTCCTCCGAGCAAACCGTGCAGACCAGTGCTGGAGCCCTGGCCTTTGAGTCTTGGCCCAGCACTCTCCCTCTGCATCATGGAACAGAGTAGATGACTTCATCCTCACTGTCCAGAAGATGGACACCCTGCAGACAACTGTCCTTTCCTTCCTTCTGAAAGCATGAGAGTTATGCCTTTCATTCAGCCACAAAGAAAATCTCATCATTAACGCCTTCAGCTATCATAGCTCAATGTCACAATTGCTTCAGATGCATTTCTTATATTTAGATTTAGCATCTTACAGGGTAAGATAACTGTGTGCTGTATTTGCCAGAAATGGAGGAAGAATTTTAACAGCTGTACAACTAGAGCAAACAAGAAAGCAAGCTAGAACTAAGCTCTTTTTTTTTTTTTAAGTAAGGGAGGAAAAATAACATTAACACAAAGGAACACTCTTACTAAGAGTAGGTGGAGAAAGGCATCTGAAAAATAATACCTCAAGATGCATTGAAACATTTTAGGGAATTAGGGAATTCTGATCTCCTGGAAAAAAAGAAAATTAATATTAAAGACAAGCTGTGAGTTTCCATCTGGCCTTGCCGCTTTCGACTAACGCTTCCATGACGGAATTCATCTGTCCATCAACTGTCAAAAATCCTCCCGTCAGTAAATCCCACGACACCCCAGCAGGCCCACCCCACTCAAAATATTCCGTGCCACAAACTATTCCGAATTCAGAATTCTTTTTTTCAGGTCTCTGTGCTATAAGACATAAAAATTGTTACTTCCCCTCTTTTATCTCTTCTTTTCCCCCAAATCTCTGTCGCCCACACCCTGCAGTTGGAGGGGATGAGGGAAGTGGGGTGGGAAATTTGGGGAGCCCTCAATCATTTGGAGATTGTCTTCCCACCAAGATCCTTGAGCGTTTCCACTAGAATCTGACAACAGACAGCTCACATCTGTTTTAAAACACTGAGTGATTGTGAAGTGTGAACTCCCCACTGTTTAATGTAACTACATGACTATTTAATGTACACAGTGGTAGAGCTGCCCAGAATGCCAAATTGTTGTGACATGCCTGAAGGACATGTATAAACACAATATACTGTGGTTTATTGTGACAAAGAACATCTATGCCACAAATAGGGAGCTCCGTTTGGTCACCAGTACCATCCAATGAGAATGGTAAAATGTTAGTGAGATCCTTTTCCCTGTCCATCCATCGCTGGAGTCAACAGTGAAATCGACACGGCGCTAATGAATTGATAAATACAGACCGGGCTTAACATGCCCTATTTTAATAATTTCAAATCCTGAATTTCAAAACCATTTATCTTTTAAATTAATCTGAATCAATAATGTAAAGGGAATGGGGGTGGAGAGAGGGGACAGAGAGGAACAGAAGTTAGGAATGCTGAACACTTTGGCCCCTTCCTACAGACTTTAACTTTCCTGAGTGTTCGGGAAATTGGCTAACATTTTGGTGCTACTTTTGGTACATTTGGGGGCTGTAATTTTCTGTATATTGTCACAGATGGAAAAACATCTACAGCTGCTAATGTTAATAAACAAATAAGAGGGAAGACATTGTGGCTTTGCAAATATATTTCATTTTTAATATGTTTCTCCCAAAGGTGAGTTCTTGTACCTTCTGACACATCATTAATCAATTGATCAGAATCTGTTATTTTACATCGCATTGCTACAACTCTAATTAACCTTTGCTAGTTAAATACTCACTAGAAATCAACTCCAGTTGTAACCCCCTTTCCTCTAATCCAAGCATTTCAATAAAAGCTTTCTTTTTATCAGTCTTTAATTAGGAATTAAGTGGAAAAGATCTATACTGTGTGGTATCTACTGCTCTTTAGGGGATTCTAAAAACCTAGAATAAAATCTTTAGGCATAAAAAACACACTAAGATCACACCCTCAGCAGGTCTCCAGAGTGCAGATTCTGTTCTTCTTATATACACGTTTAGGAAAGCATTATTCTTGTTTAAATTCAAAGTTACTGTTAATAAAAAAATAACTATTTCCACAGAAAACAAAACAATAACAAAAAAATCTTTTTGTAAATGATACCAAGAAAGAGCAGGGAGGTTTATTTTGAAAATAAATTCGAAACTGCTATTGTTGTTGGTATTTAAGTTATGCTATTTGGGGACAGACCAAGGTTCGGCTCCACCAGTTATTTGTAGGTTGAAAACACCAACGGGAAGTTCCCGGAATTGGGAAAACTTACCGCTGCCTCTGACTCTTACGTTTCGGGGTTCCCAGGATTTGTATATTACTGTATCCTGTGGTTTGCATAATTTTCCCGGACAATTTAGCGGTCACCGGGGGAATAAATCTGCGGAGGCCTTTCAAACAAAACTGTGAACGCCTTCCTGTTTGCCTTTGAACTGCAGCCTAAGTCCGGGAGGCAGATGCTCTGTCCCAGGCACTGAGGCCTGTTCTTACAATGTGTCTTTTAAAGGATGGAGCAGGGGAAGCAGCGGAGGGAGAAATGGAGAAACTCAGCAACTCAGCAGCGAGGGGCAAAACTACTTTTGTAGAGCAGGCAAACAGGAAGTTTTGGTATATGGTGTTTTAGAAGCTGGTGTCCCTTGAAAATCTGGTGAAAGCTGTTTTGTGTTCGGACGCGATTTCCTGCGGTCCTCTCCGCCCCGGGTCCGCGGCGCTGGGCGCGCGAGCAGGGCCCTCCCAGGGCCACACCTCGCCGCAGCTCCGGGCGCACGGGCGCACAGGTTTCCGGTTACGGGGCTGCAGGGGCGGTCGGGCGTTGGCGCCCTCCCACCGCCCGCCAACTCCAAAACCTTTTATTTTAATTTCCTTCCTCCCTGCCGGTGGCCACAGTGGAGCCCAACACCACCCTGGCCACGCAAACAGGGTGAGTGCCTCTTTAAGGAATATTTAAATTGCATTTCCTACTGTCAGTTAAGTCTCATCAATCATGTTTTTAATTAAAAAGAAGGACGTCTACATCCCACTTTCGACTCAAAGTGCATAATGAAATTGTAGAGTGGGGCAGCACTGGAGAGTTGGAGCCTCGCTCGCTGCGTTCTGCAGAGATGCGGGGGAGGTCGGGCACGGGTGCCGGTGCGAGTGGCAAACAAATAACACTCCTGATAGGGCCGGCTGACATGTGTCAGCCCTTGTCATCGAGAAACAAGAAAGGCAATGTGCCCAGACAAAGGGTAGGGTGGAATCTCTACACACTGGCAGAGCCTGACCCACGCGCGAGGGCTTTGTGCGGCAGATGCCTCTCTCATTGTTCTGTGCCTCCCTCCCCAGTACCCCTGACAACAGCCACCGCCGCTGGCATTCCACCCTGACATCTGTTCAGCTTTATTGATGCGGCCCTGGAGGAATTCCCAGTGTAAACAGGGAATTCTCTAAGGGAACCCCATGTTGTAAAGGGATGAGCTGCATAATGCAAAGATTTAACCACTATTTAAAGGTGTGACACTTGATCGAAAGTGACTTGATTTTTACCCCCCTTCCCAATCCTGCCTCCCTCTACACCCTCGACTGTGTCTGGCACACATGGGCTGCAGCTATGCCACCCTCCCCCCCGTGGCTTTGTTTTCCTGGTGCGTAACTGTTAGAAAGAATGAAGGATGCCGAGCCTGGGTCCCACCATCCAAAAAAGCCACTTGAAAATATTCTGGGTTACAGTCAATTGAGTCTACTCGTCACGTTGGGATCCTGCCCACTGCCCACCCACACTCCTGGCGAGAAACAGCTTGAAAGTCACTTGGTCCTGTGGCTGAAACGGATGGGGTGGGCTTTGTGCTCCTTGCTAGAAGCAACTGTGGCAATTTACAGTCCCTGGGCAGAGCCCGGTCAGACCAGTCCTGGCAGTGCTTGAACTTGGGGGATTTGCCTTTGGAATTTTATATTTTTGGCAGTGATAGGATGTTAATACGAATTTTTTTAAAAAGCAAACCTATTAAGAAATGCAGTGCATTCATCTTTGCCCCAGCACACGTACACGTGCTATTAGGCCAGCTCTGAAATGCTGCAGCCTCACTCAACTTCTTGGCTGACATTCAAGTACAGGGAGTGTCGTGAGAGCTGCAGCCTCACATTTTCTTGCTGAGGTGAACTATGCAGGGATCCGTCACCAGTGCCCTGTGCAGCGTGACCGCATCTCATTAGGAGTGAACTTTACTTGTTCCAATACACAGACGGAGTATATTTTGTGAAGATGTGGGCTGGGTTTGGATCCGTGTGGGTCCAAACCCCTACCCCTTTCCAATCTGCTGGTGAACAGATACTATTTGAGAATTGCAATGACTCTCTCCTGACTGATTCAGAATAAATGAGGTCCTGTGTTATCATCATAAGGACAAAAGAAAATGGCAAAATTACCAAAGTATGAAGTCCAAAGTTATAAAAGGAACTCTGCCTCTGTGAGGGCCTCAAGTGTTGCCGACCTGTCTCTTCAGAGAACAGATATAAAAAGGTTGGTGTGTGTGTGTGTGTGTGAGAGAGAGAGAGAGACAGAGAGACAGAGAGAGAGAGAGAGAGAGAGAGAGAATTCACTGTAGCAGCAGCCCTGTTCTGAGCCTCACAGTCTGCTCGCAGCCAACCTTTTCCTTCCTATGACGAGGTCTCTTCCACGGCCAGGCAGCAGAGGGTTCTGTCAGGGGGCCGGCCTGCCCTCCTGGCATGCTACTGTTCCCACTGCAGCAGGTTGGGTTTTTACTTCAACAGGACCCCTCTAGAGATTTCTTTTATTTTTAAAAATAAGTTGTATATTTTCTTCTCATTGAAACAACACATAATCATTTGAAATATTTAGGAAACATGGACAAGCAAGAGAATAAGACAAAAAATACCCATTAACCCACAAGTCAGGAATAACCATAAATCCCTTGGTTAACCCTCTTCTAGCTGTCTCTCTCTTTAGTTAAAAAAGAGCAATTATCCTATGTTTAGTCTGTTTGTTTTTAACTTACTAGACTACCTCTCAGAATCATTAAATATTCTGCAGTACCTTTTAAATAAGTGTGTAGTGTTCCTTTGTGTATCATGGTCAATTATTCGCTTCAGGACACGTATGGTTTCTACCATTATATTTGTTGTAAATAATCCTGCAAAGAACATCTTTTGTAGGTAAAGGTTTAGGTGTGCAAGTCTTTGTTTGGGACAGATATTTAAAATGGAACCATTGGGTCAAAAGCCATATGCATTTTTAATATTTTTGAACCACAGCACCACGCAACCTGAAAGACTGTGCCAATTCACACTTGTACCAATGGTGCACCAGGGCACCCCAATACAAGTCCGCGTAACAGAAGTATGTAGGGTGAAGCTACAGTCCCTTTTCCGTAGACTTGTGGCAGCGTTTCTAATTAACACGTCCGTTCCCAGCTCCCTTCTTATCTGCATTTCTCTGCCTGCAATGGCTGAAAACTAGGAAGTACAAACAGCGATGTGGTGACGGAAGCCTCAGAGTCTGCCAGCATCCAACTTCCCTTCCAGCCTCCTGGAAAGTAAAGAATAAGTTAGCTTTGACATTTCTACCAGTCACAGGGTTAAAGTGAACTGGAAATAGGATTCAGGCCCGTTCTGCAAAGGACACACAAACACCCCAGCATGTCCACAAGACCTGTTGGAAGGCTGAGAAGATGACTCACAGCTTTGCAAGGGAATGTTCTTTCGTTAGAACGGACTGTTGATGGGCTGCCCCTTTAAGCACGGTTTTCCTTCAGAGTCTGAATATACCTTTTGGGATTCAGAATAATTTTGCAACAGTGGATACAGACCTTCTTTATGTGTTATTGGTCTGGGAACAGCAACAGATTAAAAAAAATATTACCAGGTCAAATAACAGCTGTTATTATTAAGTTCAGCTTTTATTATCAATTTGCCAGTAGAATCCGGCAGTAAAAAAAAAAGTCTGCATCTGAGCTTTTTACTAATCAGTACTCTCATTTTGCTAATATTCTAACGACTGTCAATTTACTTCAGTGCTGCCATTTGCAGAATTTTCCAATTAGCAGCAAACCTGTTCCACCTTCTCCTGTAATTACGGGGGACTCAGTTCAGATCAGCTGCGGCCAGACAGCACATGATGTCGCTGCCAAAATCTGTGCAATGTTGTTTTTAACCTTTGCATGTGCTGGCACAGTTTTAACATCTCTGTTTGTAGGCAGGAGGCTCCCACAGTAGTGGCATGTGTCAAAATATCAAAATTATTTTTAATAAACACAACGAGGATGAAAACACAAATATGGGCATATTTGGTTTTTGGATCAATTTAGCGTCTGTTCCAGATTTAGTAGTGTTTCATTCGCTCTACCCTGCCACCCCCCCTTTTTTTAACTCAAGAGTCTTTTGAAAAGGAACAATCAAGAGTTGTTGAATTGAACCAATCTCTTCCTGTTTTCTTCGCTATAGTAAAAAGACAGTGATTTAAGGAGTCTAAATTTTAGAATGGGAGGACCTCAGTGATTATGTAGATTAACCCTCTCATTTTTAGAAATGAGAAAATTAAAGCCCCAAATGGAGAAGGGGACTTACCCAAGGTCACACTGCTGGTTATGTGCAGAGCTGGGGCTAGAACCCAGGTCTTCTGCCTCCAACCCAAGGTTCCTGCAATGACTGCATTCATTTTCTCCCTTCTCTTGATGGCTTCCAAATATGGCAGGAGTCAGAACAGGAGAGCCTTACCCGCTCCCTCGTCCCGCAGAATGCCTTGCTAGCAACATCAAAACCAATCAAACTCTCTGAAAGCTGCCTAAACAGCTGACACTGCAGTAATAACAATAGTGAGGCAATAACTATTATTGCTACATGAAAAAAATATATTTAATAATAAGCTCATTGATTTTTAACAACATCTCTGTGTTGCCTAATTGATGGGAAGTTGTATGTTTGTGTAGCCGATGGGGGTTATGAATTAAATATGGCCGTCTTTCCTTGAGGGACGCATGTCAATGCAGGAGAGACGGAAGATCTACATCCCCCCCAGCAAAACAGTCCCCTTGTAACAGAAGCAGGGAAGACTGAAATGTGAACAAAAATAAAAACCATCCATCACTGTTTATTAAGTGCTGCTACTTGAAGGTAAAGGGGATATTGAACTGTTTTTAAATTGGAAGGAGTGTAGCCGGACAAAATATTGATGGTAATATTAGCTGGGTGACAAATTTTATTCTTTTGTCCACATTCATCAAAGGGGCAATTTGGAGTGAATTATTCTCCCTTTGCCCATAAACCGATTTTTCTCCCCTTTTTGTTTCTAAGCGCACATGTTTACTGAGGAACACGGTGTAGGAGAGATGCTGTCTCCCCGTTCAGGTTCTCCACGCCTCGCTGTGTTAGTCAGAGGCTCCGCCATGGCTTTAGCCCAGGTCATACATGCATCGATCTCCAAGGTGCTTGTATAAAATTTAATGTGGGCTTAAAAACTGAGGCAGACTGAGTCTGTTCCCACAATTTAAAAGAAAAGGGGTGGGACCAACTTGATTTCATTTTTAGCTGTGGTTTTCAAGTGGAAGTTCTGAAGCATTTATTTATTTTTCCAAATTTATAGTGTGCCCCTTTAGTCCAATGTTCACTGGCTGCTGTTCAATGAAAACATCCAAGTTTCTATGGCAAAATGGGCTGAGACAGGGAAATGAAAATTGAAAATGTCGGCTGACAATGAGAATTTCAATAAAAATTTAGTTTGAAGTTTCATTCTCTCCAACTCGATTCAATTTCAAGTCAGTTTTGTTTTCATGAGGTCATGTAAGTGCTGAGCTGTTTCACAAAAACCTCACCAGGCCTCTGTGCACTCGGAAAGAAATGGTTGAATTCAAGACTCAGTCTGAGTCCCAGTGTTTCTGAAATGCCTACTGTGTGTCCAGAGCCTGTCCAGAGGGAAGGCGTTTCTGAAGCCAGCAGGTTCATCCAGCCTCAAATGTGCACTTAGCCAAAATGACATTCTCGGTTTTTTCTGAAAAAAATCTCATTATCCCCACCAAAGTGAAATTCCTTGAACAACAGAAAGTACATTTGTAAACCTAAAAATCTCTTGGATGAGACTGCTGTAAAGCCCCAAGTGGATTTTCTTGGATGCTCCTGGACTTCCATAGCTACCCCGCTTCTCAACTAAACAATGAAACTTTTAAGGCAGCTGGCCAGAGTTAATCAATCAGGTAATCAATCAACAAGATTTTAATGAGTCCCTGCTAGGCACTGAGCAATGGCAACACTACGTAGCTCTGTATGGTTCCCAGTCCATTTCCACTCATATTCTTTTACTTGCTTCTAATAGGCAGATATTATTAGAGAAACTCAGAGCAGGCCAGTGATTTCCCTAAAGTCACACAGCTATGAGGAAAAGGGCTTTGGTCCAAGTCTTCCAGAACTTTTTTTCTCTATACTACTTGAAACAGTGTGAATCATTGTGAGATGAAGAACCCAGTAAGTGGCACAGTCAGGAAGTATACTTGATCTTGGATGAGGCTTGCAGATGTGATCTCAATAAACTGAAAGGACACATGCGCCTTTCTCAGCAGGGTGGCACACTCCAACGTTTCAGTGGCCAGAAGTCAACTCCAGTTTTTGTTGTTGTTGTTTGTTTGCTTGTTTGAGGCCTCGTTCAAAGAACATTAAAACAATTAAAAGAAATTCAACTCATAAGATTTTGCCTCGTTTTTGTTTTCTCCATCACTCCCCCATCCCCAGCCACCAGGAAGTCTTTAGACCCCCACTTCATGCTCCGTTCTAAATTCTCTTTTGCACTCTCTTTCTCTTCCTTGTTCTCTTCCTCTCCACGCCCTCCACACTCTCTTGTGAACCTCAGACCCTTCTCGGACACAATTCCACCTTTCTCACTCTTTCTCCCACTAGTCGTGAGGTCCCACTAGCTGACCTCCCAGGTGAGGCCTGGGAGCTCGGTGGTGGGCAGGTGGTGGAGAGAGGACCCAGGAAGGCTCCCTCAGGACCCATGTCCCCCCTTCCCAAGTAGGCGTGGACACACTACGCTGCGCAGTGGCAACTCCGTTCCCCCAGAATGGTGGGTGGAACTTACCCAGTGTCAAGAGCAGGAAAGAAAAAGTCATCTGATAGAAGAAAATGAGGAACAAAGTGAGTAAATATTAACACAGAGTACTTCTCTGCCTTAAGACAGAATAAGCACCCAATAAATAGCTTTATCGCGGTCTGCTCTCAATAAGCATTGTGTTGGGTGTTTTAAGTCACTGTGGACCCTGATAAAATGCTTCAGAGAAAAGGAAGAAATCTCACTGACCACTTGTCCTTGTCGTGGGAGTGGGTCTAGGGCTGCAGTTAAGTCAGCTTCGGAGCCAGAACACCCAGGCTCATGTCCCTTCTCCACCATCGGCAGCTGTGTGACCTTGTGCAAGTGCCTCGACCTCTATACCTCAGTTTCCCCATCTGTTAAAATGGGGATATTAATGCTCCCAAGCTCATGAGATGGTTGTGAGCACTCCAGTGATCTAATACAGACAGAGGAACTGCTGGACAGCACTCCAGAACTGTCAGGCAGTTGTATGATTTCAGTTGAATTCTTTCTGCACGGTTTGGTTTTGAACTGACAGTAATAACACCAATAACAAAAATGTATTGAGTATTGATGAGGAGGCACCTTTCTAAATACCGTGTGTGGAAGGGCATCCCGTGATCCCGCTAGCAGGTTCATTTGGGAAAGCAGGGAATATTCCTGATCTCTTTGCTGTTTGGCCTGTTTGAAGTCCTCGCTTCCCGGTGGAGAAGGGTCCAGGCCAGTCCTCTAGTTGGTTCCCACCGTCCACCACCAGGGTGCAGTGTGTGGGGGGGTGGGGAGCGAATGAAAGCACTGGATGGGTTCTCGTGCGCCTTTTCACAGGTAAACTTACAAAGATGAGGTTTCTAAAAAGGGTCTTCTCTTCCCGAGCATGTGGAAATTCGGCATATACATTTGAGACGCCGAACAGCCCCAGGCAAGCAGGGCCAGTCTCAGGAATCCACTCCAGATGTGCTTTCTAAATTTCCCTGTCCGAGTTCGCCCTCAAGTATGTTTTTACTCACCCTAACCAGATTCTAACCCACTCGTTTCCCGCTTCATTAGGGGCACCCCGCTTCTGACACTGTCTTGAGGTTTGGCTGCAGTTGTGTGGAGGAAACGGAGTGAGCTTTTCTTCCTTTGGGGCAAAATTCCTTATATTTCTGTTTTCGTTGAACAAAACAGATGCATTCTGGGATTTTTCCTGGGTTTTATTCTTGACAAGTTTTCTTATCAGAGCTATATGACCCTTCTGGAAAAATAGGGGATTTCTCAGAGAAGAAAAACAACCCCACAACACCTGACACATTTTAATTGTACCTGGGCCACGGCCGTACTGATACCCTGTTAACTCACTCTGTTCTGGAGTTCAGTTCCAGTTGGGCACCTTCCAGCGTGGTCTGTAAAAGTTAGTGTTGGGAGGCCACAGCAGCAGGGACCACAGTGCTATTTCCTCTTCTCGCCCTGCCCCCTCTCCCGATGCTCAGAAGGAAGGCCCCCAGGGGGGTTAACGTGAACCAAGAGCAGAACAGCCCGCCAGGAGTTCTCTACCCAGGCGGAGAAGTGCCCTCTCTTTGGAACTGTTAGGTTCTTTTGTGTCTTCAAGTTTCTATAATAACAGAAGTTCTCTCCAGAGAGAAACCAATGGGAGATTTATATTTATATATACATATTATGTATGTAAAATATACCATATATAACAATGTTTATGTATATATTATGTGTGTAATTTATTTATTTTAAGGCATCTCTAGGAATTGGCTCATGCCCTTGTGGGGTGGGGGTTGGTGAGTTTGCAGCCTGTAGAGCAGCAGCAGGGCAGCCTGGAAACTCAGGCAGGAGTTGATGCTGTAATTTTTCTTTTTTTATGCTGTAATCATGACGCAGAATTTCTTCTCTGGGAAACATAAGATGTTGCTCTTGAAGGCCTTCAACTAATTGGGCAAGGCCCACCCACCTAATCGAGTGTCATTTACTTCACCGAGAGTCAAGCAATGTAGACGGTAACTACATTAACAAGGGCCTCCCAGCAACACCTAGGCTAGTGTTCAGTTGAATATCCGCACACTACAGCCCCGACAAGCTGACACTAAAAGCTGACCCTAATGGTCCTGCCACTCTCCTCTGTTTTCTGAACCCTGGGCCTGAAAAGATCATCTGGACTTCCTTGTTCATCCCAGGAGATAATCTGATCTGGTGGAGGTGCTCTTCCCAGAACTTGCGTGTAGTCTGGTGACCTGGATTGCTCCAAAGGTGACATATAGCACTTTCTAGTGTACGCCCCAAGTCTTGCTATGAAATAATAAACTATTGCCTGGGTTGCATGGTGTTAAGATCTCTTAGGGAATAGCCTGGAAACTCCGGAAGGACAGGGCTTGTGCCTCTGTGCGTCAGCCGTCGGTCTTCATGCCTCGATTTTCACAAAGTGGACCCGTGGGAGGAATTGGTGACATCCTGCAGCATGGGACCAGTGCAGGTCTTCTGACTAAATGAAGGGCCTTATTACAGCACACTCTGAATCAGAAAAGGTGATGCCTAGAGGTGGGGGTGTGCCCCCTTTATATAGTTGATGTGTAAAGACTATGCTCAATTTACCGAGGCGAGAGTCCTTTCCATCTCTCCGGGCTATTTCTCTTGGACTGATCACCATCCAATCCAAGCAATACTGTATTGTTTCCTAGCAAGACTTGGGAAGAACACTAGTAAGACAGGAAAGGTGGAGGTGGGAGGAGAGACTTCATAGGCCAGGTGCGATTTTACCTAAATTATCTTTCTTTGGCATTAGCATCAACAGTGGCTGAGTGAGCTTGGTTTTGATTTAGTCCCAGATAGTTCACAGAAACCCTTGACCGGCCACCATGTGGGGAGGATGAAGAGGCCCTCCTCACATGTTGTACTGGGGCCTCTCGGTACCTGGGAACATGGAGCCCTCACCTTGTGGTGCTGCCTTGAAGTAGAAGGACTGACAACTCCCTTCACTCCCTGAGCTGACTATGTGTTTCAGTTAAGACTTCTTAGAACACCTGTTGTTTTGGGGTGTTTGGGGGATAGTTTGCAATCATGTAAATTGCAAAATGAAGAGAACTGTTATAATCAACACACACACACAGCAAAGTTGTGTAGAGTGTGAAATGAATTGGCTGGTACCTGCAGAAACACTTAAATCTGCCCCTGTGGGTTTAACCCTGTGGGTTAAAGTACAGGGATCATCACACTTGACCTTAAAATGCATTCCCTGCATGGGCTATATGGGCTTTGCAGAGAAAAAAAATCCTCTTTTCTATCATGTAAACGAAAGCTTGCATACCTTCTCCCTTTCCCCAGATCATCTATGAAAGGCTTTAGGGTTCCACAGCCCATCATGACTCAGAGGCAGCTGCTCTGACCCGAGATTGTGCAGACCTCCAAGGGAGACTGTCCAGAGGCTCGGCCACCCAGTAATTAGGCCCTGAAGAACTATTCTGTGTTTCTGGCAGTTGATACACACACGTGCATGCACACGCACATTTCAGAAGGCGCCTGATGAAGCGGATTCATAGGGACTGGCTCAAGTGATGTAATGGTGGGTTGCAGGGGGCCGGGTGAAAGGGTGGACTTGGGAATTGGAGAATCAGAGGCCAAAGATAATGCTGTCCACAGACCCCTGGTGAATGGTCCTATGTTCTTGCAGCAACTCCCACACATCTGCATGAAGCGCTGCAGGAGGGCCTTGAGCTGCATGGTGGAGCCCAGGCCTTGACACATCCGGCATTTCCACCCTTGTCAATCCCTCTGAGAGTCTTCCTCGGCCCTTGGTACACCCTTGGTTTTCTGGAAAGCCTGCTCTTTTCTAGTTAAGAAAGACCGAGAGAAATTCTGAAATGCACAGGGTTGTTTAGGGATAAAATCTTTCATAACTTTTCAAAATTGAGAGTTGCAAGGAGAAAGGATATCAAAGTTTCCTCCAAAATGGAAATATTCTCAGGAGCTGAGGTGAAAATACTTCAAGTTTCAGGCCCCACTCAGTCTTGTAATCGTAAAAGTCGGACAATGAGCAGCATCGTGGGGCTACTGGAGACAGATGGATGCAGGCCTGTTGAGATCGTCCCCCCAAGCCCAGAGCAGATGTTTTCAGAGCACCCCAGAAATAGGTGGGGGACTGCCTGAGTCCCACACTGGAGAGCAAGTTCCTTGTTTTGTCCATGTCTGGTGGGTTGCTGAACACTGGTGCTGAATGATATATATATACATGCACATCTATAGATATAGATATAGATATAGATAGATATATATATACAGATATCTATATATATTGCAAGAGTCAAAATTCAGGCTTAGACATCGGATGATCAAACCACAGAACTTCAGGGTTAGCCATGCTCGTGAAAGCCATTTGGCCCCGTTTTCTCTGTGAACAATGCTATCTGTGTTGGTTCATTTAATCTAGCATATATCTGGCAATTATTGATATTAAATTGATTTAGTGTTTTGCAAGATGTTCAGACACCAAACACAGAACTCCTAGGTTATTTTACAGCTGAAACCAGGATGTGAGTTCCTTCCTGATGTAATCAGCTCTTCGTTTAACCCCTAAAGTGCAAGCATTGATCCTTTCTTAATTTGGCGGCTTAATTACTCTCCATGGTGCCCTCCCTCTGTGCAATGTACTCTCTGGAAATCCACGGACCCCTGCTGGGTAGAGGATCACCTGCATGAGATCATCTTTACTGAGTAGAAAGACAATTTGCTAAATGTGTCATGGTTATTTACCAGAAGGCTGACGACACGGTAGAGACATTAACAATACCTGCTGTTTCACAAGGAAGTTCTGAAAGGTGTTTCAAGTTGTTTCCCAAAGCACCTGAGTAATTCTGCTAGCATCTCTCAGAGGTATTAGCCGATTTTACAGGGATGACATGTGAGGGGGTGTCTGAGGGGTGGCAGTAGGCAAGTGAAACACAGGGAGGTGAAAATATTGTCAGGAACATAGGCAGTAATTGAAGAGGATTGCCTTACTCTTGGGTTTTACCCTCTGGGTCACACCGCCTCCTACATTACGTTACTGGTACTAATATGAGCACGGGAGATGAATTTTATAGATCACAGGAAACAGAGATGGCATTTGTCTTCACTTGTCAATGAGTCATCTCATTAGGAGAATGGTAGGCATTCAGCCTGGGTTAAACTAGTTGAGTTAAGAACAAAATTAGTTCACAGACTGCTTTATCACTTTTTTTTAAAATACTACAATACAAATGTCAATTGCTTTGCTTTGTTCATTTTTTTAAAAAAGGTGTTGTTAGTATAATCTTGGCCAGCCTCAAGATAGAATAGATTCCTAACAAAATACTAAAGACTAAAACAAACTGTGAAAGATCATGAACTAAAATAAACTTCACTGGGTCTTTCATAAGTCGACTTATGTCACACTTGAACTAGAAATGCACCCCCAATCCCCACTCAAGACCTTGGGTGCCAAACAGGGGAGATGGGGACACAGTTTGATTAGCTTAGAAGCTGTATTATCAAAAGAAAATGTAGAGCAGTCATGTTACTGGGATGGGTAAAATCTCCTTTCATTTTTTTTTCTTAAAAAGTAAAAACTTTGGATGTGGAATAGATGCCTCGCCATTTGTTGAACATAGTTTTGTTGGACTCACCTTGGCAAGCTGAGGAATGGTGGAAAACAAAGGGCCTGGCTCTCCAGGGTCTGTGGAGTTGCTGGACAGGCTTCTGCCAGGAAGAATGGTGAAATTCGAGCTTGTTTCAGATGAATGAGCAGCCTCTCGATTCTGACTCATGCCTGAGACCAGATGACTTCCTTAGGATCTTTATAGATATTGAATATTCGCAGGCTTGTTTTCTCAAGAAAGGTTTTCTTTATTTAACAGAGTCATCCCAATTATATGGTCTCAAGTGAACAGATTGTATGGACACCTAACCTACCACATGGTGGTGTTGGGCCAGAGGCATTTGTGGGCCCTTTCTGGGGTGGCGATCCCGCCCCTGGGATGGGCAGGGAGAGACTGGCGTCCCCGGTGTCTGAGCTGGCAAAGGATGCCGGCCTAGCTGGAGCTGCTTGCCTTTCCCTGATGTGGCCGTGGCTTCTGTGCTCCCCCCTGGGAGCTGTGGCCATGGCTTTCCCATGCTCCTGGGCCCAGGCCTCCTGCTCACTTAGGTCCTGGCAGCTCCCGGAGGAGGCAGTTCTATGGCCTCGGGTTGAGGGATGGTGATGTTTTACTTCCAGGTCATCTGCTGACCCCCTGAGGGAATTGTTTTTTTTTTTTTTTTTTTAAGGGCTGTGTTCCACCAGCCACGCACAGAGAGGAGCCATGACCCGACTGTATGCTCTGGGGCAGGGGAAGGCTCACTTGGGCAAAACCAAGGAGAGGCAGATGATTCGATATTGAATATGTTGATGATCCCGGCCTTTCTTTTTCCTCACGATGTTAAAATTTTAATCATTTATTTAATTCTCTGTCGCATTCCAACAAGAACTTGCAATGGCTCATTTGGCTTATCAGCATTTCTTTCAAAGGCATTTTGGAGGGTGGGATAGCCAAGGGCACCAAAAGTCTCAGCTGAGTTTTGGAGACTAAAGGCAACTTGTATTTTTTTCTGTTGCTCTGCATCGTGCATATGTGTTGACACAATAATGGTATCTGTTCTGGCAAAGGAAATGAGTGGTTGAACTATTTAAAGTTTAGGATCCTTGTATCCACAAGGATATTCCCACAATCTTTTTCTCAAGAAAGATTAATTTTTTTTTTTAATTTGAGTCATCCTGATTTTGTGGTCTTAAGCAAACTTTCTGTGTAGACACATATTCTGCATCAGGCTTTAAGAATAATCTAATTTAATGAAGAGCAGGAATAAATACCTAAAATCAACCTTCATCTTTAGAAATGTCCTGAACTTGTAAAACTCTGTGTAACATAAAACTTAGGTTAAAAAAAAGAAAAAAATGTCATCCATTTTGATGTTATTTGGAAAACTGGAGTTTGGCTAGACTCAGCCAAAGACTCTGAAACCTTCAAATAAAGTCAGGGCCTTGTTTTAAGCAAACTGGAGCTGAGTTATGATCACAGGAATCTGCCCCATTCACGTTGAGCTTTTCTTTGCACCTGGGGTAGAAATCCCAGGACTCAAATGGGATGGAGGATTTTATGCCTAGCCTTCATTTTTGAAATAAAGTGGCTCAGTTTCGCCTTGTTTTAGTAACCCAGAACAGGAGTATTTCTGAGCATCAGTATTGTGTGGTGTGGAGAAGAAAGGTTAGAAATACAGAATGGCTCAGGAGACTTGCCAGGGTCCGTGTTTGCTTCCAGTGGAGAGTGCTTGGGTTTAGACGGGTCCTGTTCCATCAGGAGACTTTTTGGTTGGAGCCTCAGTTTTAAAAGAGACGATGAAAGAGGAGGTTCTGGTATCTACTCAGAGGTGACAACTGACTAGTTAGTGGTGTCTGGGAGGTGACTGGAGTGAGGACAGGAAGTAGTGACGTTCCATAATGAAGGAAAGGGGTGTAGATAAAAACCTATTGATGGTGTTTAAAAGAAAAGATCCATTTTTGGTTCTCAGATTTGGAAATCTTCAAAAAGTTCATATACAGATGATAGAGGCTTGAGAATCAAAGTTTGAATTAAAAAAAAATTGGCAGTCATGACTGGTTTCTAGAGCATCACGCAGAATACAGGGGTTGGGCTGAGATTAGACCAATGGAATCATAGTATGCTGAGTGGACCACAGCCTGGAATATTATTAACCTTATCTGAATGCCTTTTATGTCAAATTCTTGACCTGATTTTTGTCCCAGTTTCTCTTTTATATCAACTAGGTTTAGTTCTTCCTTTAAGAAAAAAAGTTTAAAAAAATTCTAATGAAAGCTGGCTGACTCTACTATAATATAAAAAAACCCATTTTGCTAAGGCAGCAACAGAATATTGAAATACCTGGTTTTAAGTTTTTATGTGGGTTTGGAAATACAGTCTGAAGGCAGCTAATATGACACCCGACCTGGTGTTAATAGCCAATGATAACTCCATATGTACCACCTGCTACCTGTCAGGTTACACGTTCTCTCTTTTTCCCTTTTCTGGCATGAAGGTTACATTAGCTGTGAACGTGAGTCTTCATGGCTAGAGTGGAGGCGGGCTGTGACACTTTTCTAGAAGAAATAGGGCTTTGATGTAATTATCATCTTGGTTACTTTTCTTCCCAACTCACCTCCCCCCATCAACCTCTATGGAGACCTTAAAAAGGATAACATACCATCTTGAATTTGGGAACTGGAGGAAGAGAGAAGGAGAGAGAAAGCGTGAATCACAAGCGTAAACTAGAATGTTCACGGAGGAAAATCCTCCTGCCAAAAAATGGTATTTCCTGGAGTGCACAGCTGAGGGGGACCCATTAGGCAGAGATGCGGATTTGTTAACTAACTGCTTCACACGGTTGTGTTTAAATGCCACAAAGTCAGTTCTCTGTCTTCCTAATAACTTGTCAGGAACTTCTCAAAAGCCCACTCCACGTGGGCTTCATGTGGGTCACTTCATTGTGGGTCACAATGGCTTCTCTCCTCCCTCCCACGGGCACATATTTTGAAATAAGCTGGACAAGTCTGAGTAAAACACACCCCTCCAAAATCCAAATCCAAACCTAAACCAAACCACTGGCCTGTAGATGCATGTATGGGACTTGACTGCGTGAGTTGTCTGCCTCTTCCTACCTTTAAGTTCTGTTCCAGGTACTGTGCAGGGAGCTCAGCCCAATGCTTTGTGGGAGGCAGGGGGTGACCCTCCCATCCATTCTGAGTTTAAACATTAAGCACTTCTGTGCTTTGGAAAAATAGACCCTAACACTTTCCCTGACTACAGAGAAACCAGGTTTCCTACTATTACCATTCAAAATGGAATACGGGGAGTCCAAAAGCTAAGCACAAAACATCAGAATGAGTTTTCCTGAGAAGTGAAGACATTATCTAAGATTTTTGTGGCCATTCACAGATTTTTTTGAAAGAGAATAATTGTAGCTTCTTATTAATATTATTCCAGCTGTTGTTATATTCCCTCTGAGGAACTACAAAAGGCACAGAACGCTCGGTTTCTTTTTGGTTTTTAAGTCTTCCTGCCCTGGCCAGGTGGCTCAGTTGGTTGGAACATCATCCTGTGTACCAAAAGTTCGCAGGTTCATTCCTGGTCAGATGCCTGGGTTTCGGGTTTGATCCTGGTAGGGGCTCACACAGGAGGCAACTGATTGGTGTTTCTCTCTAACATCAATGTTTGTCTCACTCTCTCTCAAATCAATAAGCATATCTTTGGGAGAGAATTACAAAAAAATTCTGTCTGAACTATTTAATCTCTTTAGACAGGGACTAAAGCAAAGGTTATGGTTTGGCTCAGAAAAACTGTCCAAATGTCTTATGTTTCTAACTCTTGAAGTAATAATATTGCTTAGTTCAGAAAGATGGTTGCAGCTTTTTCCACGTGCTGTCAAAATATCTTCTCATTCCAGTTAGTTACTGCAATAGGCACATGAGGCAGTTTTTCGGGTTGTCCTTCTGCACAAGGAGATGAGGAGGAATCCAGGGTGACTGTCTCTCAGGGCAGAAGCAGAAGTAGAAGCCATCCCACTGGGCTCCCTGGTGTCTGCTCTGGCTGTGGCCACGGGCCTGTGAGGTGCCAGTGGTCTTTTCAACTTTCTTCTCAAGTCCCCAGCTGCCTTTTGTCCTAGATTTGTCTGTGTATGGGTATAGATACGCACAGAGACAGAGACGGAGACAGAGACACAGAGGTATAGCCTGGCTCGCCGTGAGAAGGTGCTTTGCTATGGTGATGAAGCAGGCAAAGAAGTTTCTGTTCTGGATAAAAACGAAATTGCAGTGATAGCCAGCCAGGCACATTTCAAGGGGCTCTCTCCCTTCTGGCCGTGCGTACGAGTGTTTTTGCTAAGTGGAAGGGCCCAGGGGGTCAACACTCTCTAAAATTATTTCTCCTCTCTTTGAAGGTTTAAGAAATTTTCCTGCCAGAACATGCATTTCCCACCTTTTATAGATTCATTCTCTATTTGCATGACTATCTATTAAATTTACCTTGGCCTTCCAGGCTCCCACCATATTTAGAATTTTCTAGCAAGCCATCTCCCTATACCCTGAGCTCTCCTGATCCTGGTTTAATTTTGGGGTTAAAACTATATAGTTTATTTTGGGGGTAAAATTATACAGTCTCCTGTTTCAAGCACAGAGTTGCATATGTTTCTTTGAGACTCCACTCTTTAGCTTTTAGAGAGGGACTCTTCATTGTAATCATTACTGAAAGGATACAGTACTAATGGAACTTAATTGTTTCCACTAGATGCATCTCGGGTGTTTTTGGCAGCCAAAATGAAAATGATTCCAAATACCATCAAAGGGGTTTATAAGCACCCAGCATGCTCAGTGTTTTGATATACAGTGGAGTGTTAATATCATTATCTCTCCTAATACAACATACGGTTACTTTAATCCTCTCCCGCCTCTGTGATCTTAGAAGATCCCACAGATAGAAAGTGAAGAATAAAATACTATCTACAAGGAGACAAAGGGAGAATTAGGCCCCATCCTCTAAATGTGATTTTTTGATTGTTTGAGTGTTGGCTTCAAACATGGGCCTTTATCAATACTGACTTCTGTATCTCCCATGCTCGCCTGAGTTTGCGACATCAAACATACCTTTCACACATGTTCTTTCCCGATTTTTTTTAACACTTACTTAGCAGTTTATAGAAGGAAGTGAATGATCTCCTCAAGCTGCTTACAAATTAAAAAAAAATCTGTGCTTATTAATTATGCAGGATTAGTCTAATTATAATTCAGCAAATTAATTAGCGACAGAAGGTGTTCTGAAACATTGGAGTACATTTGCATGTTAAATGGAGAGGCTAGTCTGTAATATATGTAAATTTATGCATGGCTTCATAGTTTAATTTAAAAATTTGCAGCTGCATATGGTATGGGAGCAGGTGAAAAGTCAGTTTTAGTTTAATGATGCTAACAAACATTGGACGGTATCCTGTCTTAGCAAGAGGACGCACTCCTATCTGCTGACCCACAGCTCTGTCCTAAGAATATGATAAAACATAGACGCTCAAATTGAAGGTTATTAGTGAAGGGGCACATAGGTGCAATAGGCAGAAAGCTGAAAACTGCAGAGAAAAAGCTATGGTAAGAGGATCCCAAACTCTGAACTTTGGTCGCCACTTCATCTGGGATTGCCCGTGGAGTCAGCTGGTCTCGGTCTCGGGAAAGTAGCATTCCCGCCTGTGTAAGGAGGGGCAGGTTCCTTTGTGTCTGACTGGTATCTATTCTGGCAGGTGCAAAAAAGTTGTCCAACCTTGATTCCCTTTCCAAATATTCACATTTGCACTTCATTTCAAATTCCTGGAGCCGTGGGAAAATTATTACTGAGTTATGAATTAATGGTAGGGTAGAGAGTTTTACACATTGGCCTCAACCATCTGGCAAAACAGTAAAACCAGCGGACCAGGCAGCAGCAAAGGGCTTTTGGTGTAATTGGTGTTCACTGCTCAGCCTAGCATACATGAGCTTCACGGGGAGGGCCTGTGGCAGAGGGGGAGGGGAAGGCAGCAGAAGGGGAAAAGGGGCACTAAGGAAATAGGACGGTAAGGACCCATTAAGCTGATGGCTGGCTAATAACTTCATTTCTCTCCTTCACCCGAGTAGTCACGGCATTAGAATGGGAAATAGATTTGTATTCTAATTCTGAAGTCTCACTGAAAGATGTTTCCTGAATCCAGTAACATGTTCAGTCTCACCCAGTCTTTTTTCGTTTTCTTGAGAAGAAAAAGGAAGGGACACAGCAAAAAAAAAAAAAAAAAAAAGATACTGTCTGAAAAAAAGAAAAAGATGGAACAGGGCACATGGCAAAGAGCCCTCCGAAGACATTTTATGACAACAATTGGAATTACAAATATGCTCTTAAGTGTTGTGTTTCATTCCAATTCAGGCCCAAAGAGTGAAATTATTATTTTCATTAATGGTGTCAGATTTCCATTCGAGTGCAAAAGCAAGGACTTTCCCTTAGAGGTTTTTCCCTGCCAGCCTTAGGGTGCCAAGTGATGGAATTCAGGGGAGTGAAGATGTGTCCAAACATAGAGGGAAAAAAATTCCAACCTATAATCCCAGGTTCTCAGAAATGGTAGTGTGTTGCTGCTCCGAAATAGGTGGAGAATCCAAGTGGTCTGCTTGTTTTGGTACCTCGGCGACTGTTCACAGTCAGTTGCTTGCCACTTGAGCTATGGGAGACATTCCCTCCAAGAAGAAATCTTGAAATGGCTTTGAAATGAAGTCTGTCGATAGGGAGTCAGATTACACAGTGGGGACTTCGCTCCCTCCTGGCGCCTAAATGAACACAGCAGATCCTGCTCCGAGGCCTTGTGTTCGGTAATGAAGGCACGACTGCCAAACCGAAATGCCACTTCCAGGAGCTGGTAGTGGGTGTGAACGGCGGATGGAGAATGGCCTGATGCCAGTTGGGAACCAGAGGACCGTGTGCAGCTCTGAACTCTTTCTGCCTGACCATTGCTTACTGAAAACGGTGGTGAGGACTTAGACCCATCATCTTTTTGTTGTTTCTGTTCTTTTCCTGCAATCTGTTGTAATAGATTAATTACATGTTCTTTTTAAAAAAAAATCTCCCTAAAAATTAAGAGAAGATCTCCAAGTGGAATGTATATACTAATATTGGAGAGTTAAGGAACTTAAATTTGTGGGAACTCCCTCTGGTAATTTTGTATGGAAAATGGGCCATTTAAAATGGGGTAGGGAAAAAGGGCAATTCAGGGGAGCGGGCACAAGCCTTCCTGGTGAAAGATGAAGGAGCCAGCTTACCAGGTACCAGGCATTTACCCAAACATTTTGCATGGATAACTATTCCTTCCTACTGGCCTAGGAAGTCATGTTACAAATGAAGACAGTGAAGGTCCCTTCACTGTCTTCATTTGTAACTTTATAAGTATTAAGCAAGCAAAAATAATAGAGTTACAGAGGCCTTGACCTCATGTGGAAAAGGCTTGGTAAAGACACCCTGAAGACTGAACCCATCTGCTACGAAAGGAATTAACTTGATGGTCCATTTAAACATCTCCAGTGGAGGAGGGTCTCCTCTGTCTCTTGGGTGATGCTTTCAAGAGTCAGTTTTGTTCACTTGATCCTCAGAGAATGTTTTCCAAGACTTAATTCAACTGATGTTACACATTTGACATCAGGCTTTTTCCCCTCCGTAGTGGTGATGGGCAGGTGTCCTTGCATCTTCCTCGAATGTGCAAGCAGCCTTTTACATTCTTGTGCAGGGGGCTGTCGAGTCTGTGCCACCTTTGGGCCAAGTGGGTCTCGAGACGTCTGGCTTTCTGAGTATCTGATAGGCTTGCGCATTTTCCTCTGCACACTCCGCAATAGCCACAGAATTTCTAGAGAGTGCAATCCTGATAGGGATGAAAGACATTTTTTGCTTGTCTGCTAGTTTTGTTTTATAGCACGAAGAATGACTCCACCTCATTTGGGAAGTGAGGTGGAGGATGCGGGGTGATCCCACATGTAGATCAATGCGACCCTGGTCCCTGAAACAGAGAGCAGCTAGACAGTGTGCCCCCCTTTCCCTTCAAAGGAAGCTTCACCAAGCCCCCGCCAGGACAGTGTTTGCCCAAGAGTCAGCAAACCAGAATCGCAGTCTTGACTCTTGCACTTACTAACAACTCATCCGACTTTTCTGAGCCTCATTCATCTCCCCTGTAAAATGGAGACATTGATTCTTCTAACCTCAGAGTTGGGGTCATTAAATGAAAACATACATGGCAAATAATATGCGGTGAATGAATATGAGCTTTTAAAAGTTATTATTATAATCATCATTGTAACCAGCCCTTCAGCCAAGTGCAGTTAGAGAGGTTGAATATAGTTGGAAGTAAGAAAATGTATTGCTTAAAAATTTCTGTAAATTTAAATTGTTTGGAATCTGAAATGGTTGTTTATTGAGAGTCTAGGTGAACAAGCTATAATGGTAATGTTCGATAGCAACGTCTGTGGAGATGGAAGATTTCGTGCCTTCTCTGTTTATGTATTTATATTTAGTTTTTAAGGGAGTACATAAATAAATGGGTTGCATAGAAAAATCAGCTTATAAAAATGCACATTTGGTCTAAGTGACAATATGGCCCTCTCACTCTGCCTGGTTTCCCAGCAGGGGGTAAGCTCGAGAGGGTCCCGGGAGAAGAGAAGCAACCGGCCACTGCCTTCAAGTCTGGTTTTATGGTGCATTCCGTCCCTGCATTTGGTAGTGCTCAGAAATGCTATTTTCAGAAGCACTCCCAAACAGTGGAAGCCAGTTGTATTTTAGATAGGAATCTGGAAAAGGAGGTTTCATAGTTAATCCACATAAACTGTGTTTTCCTTGAAAATCAATGGGCATAGACCTTTAAGCACCCATGTAGTTTGTGAGGCTGTATCAGTTCTGTATGTGGCTCAGCCTTTAGTGGTCCAGCCCACTTTTGCGGCTGCTGTAGTGGAGAGAGAACCAGATACAGCAAACCAGGCACGGCCCTCGGAGAGCAGGAATGTTCTCATCCTCATGGTGTGTGGCTATGGCCGCATCATTGCAGAAGTTGTTTCCACAGTAGGCAGAATTAGATTTTCTTTTTTAGGGTGAAAGGCGTTTTATAAATTATTTTGCTTAGAGTAAGGCTCTGTGTAATGGTAGTTGTTGCTAGTGCCAAGTTCTCAGTCCTTTGATATACATCCCTGCCTAATCTTTACGTTAAAAGAAGCTTTTATGCCTTCCACAGTGCCTTCCTAAAGGTGTTACGTATTACAGTTCTTGAGAAGGCACCAGGTTTTGGATTTCAAATTGGAGGTAAATTCTTCCACACATCTGGAGAAATATGATGCTGGGCTTTGTACTAGTCAAATCATTGGTTATATTCCTGGAATCTGGCATGAATATTAAGTAGTTACCCTTCCTGTGATTTAGAAACTCCTCACTGCCCCACCTCCAGACCTTAACTCTCCATCCTGTTTGAACATCTAGTTTACATCTGTTTCTATTTGGGATGGCTCGGCACATGTCTTGAGCCACCTAGGCACTTTCCTTCTATCCTTAAACAGTGCGAGTGTCCCCGTATTCCAGAGATTCGGGAGGAAGGAGATTTCTTGGGTACCAGGTAAGCCCCTGGGCTTCACATAGACCCATATTCAGAGGTCTCCAGACTCATCTCAGAATCCAAAGAATTACATTTTGGATAGTTTGGTTGTGTGCTCCATGAAGACAAGGATTTTTCCATCTTGTTGGCTATCATGCCTGAAAATTCGTGACACATATTGCATACTTAATAATTGATCCAATGAGTGAATGAATGAACTCACCAGGGGTTTTCAATAGTGGCATTTAATTCTATGGCACCGTCTTTGACCTAACGTTTCCCACCTGGGGTGCTACAGTCCCCTCACTCTTCAGGACACCAGAATCCTTTGTGGTTTTGTTCTTGTGGTTGCTTTTTTCAGACTGTGCTTTCTGAAGTTGCTTTTTAAACAGCTATACTGAAATACTGTTTACATACCATAGGATTCACCCGCTCCAAGCGTACAGCTGATTTCTAGTATACTCATGGAGTCTGCAACCATCACCACAATCTAACTGACGAAGGAAACAGAACGCTGGGTGGAACTTTCTGCCAGAAAGGCCCAGGCTTAAATTCTTGTTTCTGTCACTTACAAGCTGTGTGACCTTGGGCAAATGTATAAATTCTTGGTGACTTGCCTTTCCTAGCTGTGAGGTGATCTGTCACTCATAAAGTTGTGAGAAATAAATGAGGCAATGTATGTCAGGAACATAACTGGGAGCATGGCACAGAGGTGGTGGCTGGCGAGCCTTCGTCCCCTGCCCTCTGTGACCTTGTGCCATCCAGACGCTGGACCACACGAGAGGGCGTACAGGGACAATGCACTCTGCTATGTGATATTCCTGAGCCCCTGCCTCCCACCTTGGAAGCGGGAGAAAGTGGGGAAAGGATGCCATGGGAAAGGTGCTCTCGCTCAACAACCTGCCCATCCACCTCACGCTACCACAGCTCTGGCCAAGGCCTCGGCCAAGATGCCGCATTTTTGACCCACCCTCAGTCTCAGATCAGTGGGTTTGGCCCCTCTCTCAGGAAACCCCTGCACCCACCTCCACTTGGGCTTCAGTAAGTCATGGTCTTTTTGTTTTCAGTGGTTTCTTTCCCCAATGTGGCCATTTCTGGTGGGTTCTCAACTCCACGTATTTTTCTTAGCAATCATAGAATATTAATGTTGGAAGGAATCCTAGGGATAATCCAGTTAAACCTTCTTAACAGTTGAAGAAACCAAGGCCCAGAGAAGTGAGGTAACTTGGTTACAAAGTTAGTTGGTAGCAGATCAAGACTAGCCCCGCGTTTAATACATGTTTGTGGGGTGAAGGGATGTCCTTTGGTGCATCCTCTTGCCTCAGTTGAGATCTGAGGGCTTGAGTTCACTTTTCTTTTATTACTTTTTAAAAATTTTACTTTTCAATTATAGTTCACTTGAGTTCATATGTCGACTCCACCTCTCTGTTCCCCTTTAACCATAAAACGAGGACAGACACGTCATTGTTGGTGTTTACTCCTAAAGCATGAGATCAGAGGCCCTGCGCGGTGCACCACGCTAAGTGATGATGATATTTATGTAGCCAACGCTGTCTGGAGAAAGTGAAAATAACAACTTCCATCCTGACGCGGATCTGCACATTTGGTCTGAATCTTGTAATTCACTTCGGTTTCCCATTTCTGAGTAGGGAGAGCTGACATTTTCCAGGCAGCTCTGGCTTCGTAGGGATCTGCACACAGGGGATTTGTCCCCTGAAAGTTACCCTGGGGTTAATGGCTGGTGGGCTAGGGGAGGGTTCTGCACAGAGCCCCTGAGCATGATGCGTGGAGGGGCACGGGGTTGGGGTGGGGGGAAGGAGGAAGACATCAGTAAAGAGAAAAAAATGGAGATTCTGTAAGCCCAGAATTTTTTTAAATTCATTTCAGGACCACATATAAGGTATCAGGCCATAATTTCTGGTGCTGGCCATTTAGAAATAGCAATCACTATGCCTCTTTTAAAAAGTACTATACAATATAAGAGAATCACTCTCCTAGCCTTTGTGAACTAAACGTTGCATCTTGAACATGCAGTGCTGTGAGACCCCAGGCCAACAAACAGTGTTTTCTGTCCTAAAAACTGTTAAGGGTCCTCATTTAAAAATGAATAAAGCCTTTCAGCAGGCCCCTTGTTTCCTTAAATCAATTTGATTTTATGTAAACATTTATCTCTTTGCACTTTTTCACCCACCACACCAAGCCTGTAATAACGTCTTCGTCAACATTAATGTTTTCACCAGATACGTTCTGGGGGAGGGTGGGGTAGGTTAGAGGAAGTCACACACACAGAATGCATTATAAGGAGCCCGGTTGTGGGAAAACTTTCCCCAAAGCAAGGAGTTAGGAAAAGCATTTGATTTGATTTCAGTGGACTTTTTAAATGTTATTTTAGTGGGTTTTTTCAGTGGTCATTTTAGTGAGGGGGTGGTCAGTGCTATGGGAGGGGGCAGGTAAATTACCGACAGGGGTGTTGGCCAGCAAATGTGGGGTGAGGGTGGGGACCCCATTGTCTGGAGAGACACTCACCAGAGGCAAAAGCAAGTCTTACGTCTGTCATGAGAGCATCCCCACCCGTGGCTGGTACCTGCAGATGACTGCTGTTTCCCCTTTGAAAAAAGCAACAAACGAAATGCTTGACTTCTGATCCATCTTTTCTTAAGTAAAAGCAGCTGCAGTGCTAACATGCTCCGATGGCCGTGGGCAGACGTCCACGGCACTTGGGAGAGTGGAGGCGGGCTGTGAATTGGGCCGCTGCTCGAGGCGGTGGGCTGGTGGTCCCTGCCCTGCTGCTCTGCAGGGCCTGCAGACCCCGGCTGCCCCGGAGAAGGTGGAAAGAGATGTGAAAAGCAGATGCTATAAAATAATGAAAAAATTCTTAACTGTTATTTCTAAATTCACACCCAACCTTATTCATTAGATAGGATAGGGGTCAGGAACACTTGGCCAAATATTTTTAGCAAATCTGGAGGAAAAGAGACTCAAATAGGAAAAAAAAATGCTCTGAAGAGTGCAGGCCCCCTTCTCCTTTATCATTTACTCTTTATCTTTCCATCAGGGCTTTTTCTTTAAGTGTGAAATACCATCAGTTGGAACACTCTAATTCTTGTGTGTGATTTTTTAAAAATTAAAAACAAACAGAAGGCCAGCACGAGAGCATCTCATCAACCATTGCTTTAGAATAGATTTTTGGAAGCATTGTTGATTTCGATTTATTTTTGTTGGTAAATCCTGGGGAAAATGTATATCTTTTCCTTTAAAGTTCTAATTCAAGGCATGGATGTGAGAGTTCTGAAGGGACTTTGGGACTGCGGTAAAATTTCGTTGTCATAGTAACAGAAAGGGAAATAGGCCTAGCTCACCTGGGACTTTAGCACTGCAAAAGCTGGATTTTTTTTTTTTTTTTTTTTTTAAGGAAAAGGACTCTGCAAGTAAAATAAATGAAAAAACTTACTGTGTTTTTGAAACAAAATTCCAAACATTAAATATGTGAATGGCTGAAAAGGCCACTTCTGCCATTTTTCTTGGTGGATGTACTTGTCCGATTAAGGATGCCTTTAAATTGCTCAGATAGTTCATTTAGCAGAATATTGGCTCAAAAAACATTTCCCGTGAATGATGACCTCAGACCACTATTCTGAGCCTTTATATTTTCTGGATATTCTGTAGAAGATCTGAAAGGACATTCACCCTTGTTATTAATCATAAAAAGCCCAGAATACATCCAGCACAGACTGACTCTGTGATTGGATGGTAACAGAACATCTTCTGATTTTTATACACATCGGTTGAAAATATTAGGCCTCCTTTGTGTGCATGTGTGAGGTGTGGAACAGGAAGGTGTGTGTGGCCAGCAGAAAGCCTCGCACATGAGGAACCCTGGGATTCTGGGCTCAGCCAGGCCATTTTTAACCCTGGAGCAAGACATTTTTGCACGGCAGGAGTCGCAGCCACTTTTGAAGACTTGGGGGCAGGGGTGGGGAGTGCCCTAGCAACTCAGGGGTGGGGGTGCAAACCAGAACCCAGCTTGTGAATCACTTCACAATCCTTCACAGTGATGGAGCTGACTGGTGACTGAAAACATCAAAATTTGCAAATTGCTGAGGGTCAGCCATGTTCCTACAGGGGCAGGGCCTCCTGAAATTCCCCAGGCCTGAAATACAATCACTTTCCAATCAAACCTCATAGAATGCAGGGATATTCTCTCCTAAAAAATGTTTGCTGAAAAATGTAACACATTGCTTTCTTTTCACAGATTCTTTTTAAAATTTTTCCTCAAGTGCAATCAGAATTGTTTGAAAACAGCAGGAAACCCAAGGGACATGAGGAGGTTCCAGGTAAGGGGACTGCAGAGTTTTCCTGGGAAGTAAGTCATCCTATTCTCTCTCTCTCTCTCTGAACACGTGATTCCCTGAGATTGCTAACAATGAAAAAGATAACTGTAAATGATAACCCTCCTCTATGGATAGCATGGAGGAGGATTTCTTCATTTTACAGTCTTCAGGCCTCAGCCTCCAGTGCCAAAGCCCCAGGGGAAGGCAGCAGCCCGAGCTGGAGATTTGATTTTAAGCCCTCAGGCTGCCCTTGGCACACACAGCTGCCCGCAGCAGGAACCATGTTCTTGATATTCAGCCACCTTGGGATTTCTCAAAGCGGCGGCTCTGTGCTTTCTGCAAGCAACAGCCTCTTTCTTCCCTTTTCCACCGATTAACTATTCCGTGGTCTCTCTCGGAGCCTTTTGGAGAGCAGACGCCCAGACAGCCGTGGTCACTTTAAGATCGCAGCATGACAACAAGACCCATGGGACAGTGACCCAGCTGCCTGGCAGTTAATTCTGCCACCGGTTTCATCACCCTTGCCACGGACGCACCGAGGATGCAGGCTAATAAAAACACAGAGCGAGGCAGTGTGTCAGGTCGGAAATGAGTGGAAGAGAAGCCCCTGCCCCCCCTTAATCTTTGAAGGACCCCCGCTTAATCCCCCAAATGGCTTTCCTGCCGCTCACGTCCAATCGAAATCTGCAGCGTCCCCTGCCCCACAGAAAAACGTAAAATGTGTTCAACAACAGTATTCGGGCTCGAGAGTTTAAAAAATAATCCTCGCAGAAAGAGAGAGATGGGGGTGATTAGCCTCCTGTTCCAGGTGAACAAGGTGAGTGACTGACCACAGGAAGGGGGCCCTAGGTCGAGCCAAGGCCGCGGCTATGAGACGGGTGCGGCCACTAGGTGGATGGCTTCACTGTTGCTTTTTGAAATTGTGAATGATTTCCGAACAAGGGGCTGCACACTAGACCCCACAAATTATGGTTTAGGAACCAAGTCATGGAAGAGTTTAGCAGAGAGAGGAGGGTGCAAAGAGAGGCCAGAGAGAACTACTTTGAAAAAAATAATTTTTTTCACCACATCATGGTTATCAATCTTAGTAGAACGGGGACATTTTTTGTTAGTTAGTTAGTTAACACTATTACTAGTGTCTCAAAGAAAAAAAAATTAAATCCCTCTTCTCCATGCTGTATTATATGGAGAAATAAAACAAGCTGCCTTGGGGATCTGGTATGGTAATGGTGCAGGAGGAAGCTTATGGTATGTGCTGTTATCGAAATGTAGGTAATGGAAACGTAAATAATTTCAGTCCAAAAAAAGTATGACATTCAAAAGAATTCAAAGTGTCTCAATGACCAAAGTTCAGCTTTCACTTCTGTAAGGAGAGAGGCAGGAAGAGAAGCTGGCGATGAGGATTCCTAGTCTGTGTTCTCTCCCGTTACGTCCAAAGTTTTAACTTGAGAATGCTCTGGTGATGACATTTGAAGAGGCTTTTCACCGAATGTCTTGCTGTTTGATTTGTCCCAAATCGCAGACGTGTATTCACTAAGCAAATGCCCTGGTATTTTCCCTGCTTCTTTAGTCATTTACTAAGTGAGGTTTTTAATGTGCCTGAGTTTTTAACAGGGTTACATAAATACTGTAGTCTCTCAAATGATGAGGAATTTTTATCCAATGTGCAAGTATTTGACTTTTGCAAAGACCAGAGGAAAGATCTGTTTAAAAAATTTGTAGAGTCTGTGACCGTCTAAATCTGGGGTAGAGCTAAAGACAGTTGGCAGGGTTTTTTTGTGTTTTTTTTTGTTTGATTTGGGGTTTTTGTTCTTTTTTTGCAGTTTTTACTGAGATAAAATTCATATAATCTGTCATTCACCATCTTAACCATTTTAAAATGTACAATTCTGTGGCATTTAGTATATCCACAGTGTTGTGCAATTATCACCACTATGTAATTCCAGAATGTTTCCATCGTCCCGAAAAGAAACCCTGTAGTTCCCAGTTCCCTTTTCTCCCCACCTGCTGGCAACTGCTCCCCTTTTTGTCTCCGTGGACTTGTCTACTGCAGACTTTTCCTATAAATGGAGTCATATAACACATGGACTTTTGTGTCCGATTTCTTTCAAGTCCACCCTTGTGGTTCAGTGCTTCTTCATTTTTTATCACTGAATGATACTCCATTATAAGGACATGCCGCATTTTGTTTAACTTTATGTCATTTAATGGACACTTGGGTTTCTACTTCTTAGCTTTTATAAATTACACTGCTGTAAACATTTGTGTACAAGTTTTTTTGTGAACAAATATTTTGAGTTCTTTTGAGTACATATCTAAGAGTAGAATTATCTGGGTTATATGATAATTGTAACTTCCTGAGAACTATTTCCCACTGGCTCCACCATTTTACATTTCCAACAGCAACATAGGAAGGTTCCAATTGCTCCGTACCTACCAATGCTTGTTATTTTCTGTTTTAGTTTTTTCTTAATTCTAGTCATCCTCTGAGTATGAAGTGGTACCTCATTGTGGTTTTGATTTTCTTTCCCCAGTGATTTTGAGCATCTTTTCTTGTATTTATGGACCATTTGTGAATACACTTTGGAGAAATGTCCATTCAGATCCTTTGCCCCTTTTTAAATTGTGTTATTTGTCTTTTATTGTTTTGAGTTGTTGGGGTTCTTTATATATTCAGGCTACTGGTCCCTTATTAGATAAATAAATGATTTGTAATGATTTTTTTCTCATTCCATCATTGTCTTTTCACTTTCTGGAAAGTGTCCTTTAATGAACAAAAGAACTGGCAGATTTTATACTGTAGTCTGATTCTATTAAGAGTACAACCTTCAGTGAAAACTCTTTTACATGGAGAAGGCTATTAAGGAGAAGTGCTTGACTATGTGCTGTAATGGTCAAGTGGGAAACTTGGATCAAGTTCAGAGGCAGTAGGCATTCACTGTGGTGGGCAGGAGGATCTGCAGGGATGGCGATTTAAGAATTCCTGGAATAGATATCTCATTCAGAAAGAAAAGGTAATCATTTTAAACCATATAGATGATTACTTCAATTCTCCACTTTTGTTCTATGAGTAAATATACTTTTGATGTGAACTGTTCTTCTGTGAAGATTTGATATGAGCAGAATAGATACAAGAGATATTTCTAATCAAATCATGAATCCAACCCATGTCTCTCTCCTTTCTCACCCCTTCTCTTTCCCTTGGACCCCAAACACTGGTGGAACTCGAATTCTTTTCCCAAAAGTGATCAAATGAGAACAAAATCACGCCATCAAACTTATTTTCCATCCTGAACCAAAACTCTCTTTAATTCAGTTCAAGTCCTAAGTATTATGGGCCTATATAAAATATTTATTGAAATGCAATGGACTTTAACCCTTTTTGGCTTGGACCCCTTTGAGAATTTGGCAAATGCTATAGTTTCTGTTCCCACAAAAAGCTACATTTTAACAAAGTTTAAAGTGGCCAGTAAGTGTCTTTCCACGAGGCACGCATGCACACCTGACACGTCCATGTCCCCACCACTCAGCAGGCACCCCTCAGTGATGCCTGCTGCGTGGCACCTTTCTGCACATTCTGCCCTCGGCCAGAGAATGCTCCGCCCCCCTTCATTTGCCATTTTCACTGGTGCTTCAGCACTGCAGCTGGTGTCGCCTGCTCCGTGAGGCATTTCTGACTTTGCCTGGCTGACCTACTGATTCCTCGTTCTGTGCCAGCCTACCCTCCTCCACAGGCTACTCCGACACAGTCCGTCACATTGTCTTGCAGTTGTCGTTTGTCTGATAGAATGTGCGGTGCTTGAGGGTGATTAGTGTCTTTTATTTATTTTTATGTCTCTCAATGCCTAGCACAGTGCCAGTCACTCTACAGGGCTCAATCATTGTTATTGAATGAACTAAAATTTTAAGAGAGAATTTTTTTTAAATGGAAGGAAGAAAAAAAGGGGAAAAAATAAAAGAAAAGGTTTCCAGGGCTCTCAAAGTATCTTATATTTTAACTTTATTTTTATTGTTGATGCTATTACAAATGTCCTCACTTTCCCTGCAAAGTGTCTTAATCCATGGACCATGAACCATGTGTGCAGAAAATCACTTCTGCCCTCCTTGAAATGGAACAATTAAGTGAAACACCCAGATTAACAGCTCAGTGAAGGAAAGGGAAATAAATGTAGGTCTCATTTAAGCTGACGGGCCTGTTAAGACATAAGGAACCCCCTTCTTTATTTCTCTGTGTTGTGGGTGGAGAGCAGGCGGTTGGAAAATCCAGAAGAAAATCAAGCCAAGAATAGGAAGACTCAGGCGTGTTGTCATTTCTCACATTCAAATTCTAAGACACAGTAGAAGTTGACAACAATCAGGGCTGTTGTTGCCAAGTCACTCTCAGAGATAGGCAGCTGGGTCTGCTCCAAGTCCTAGTGAAAACAGAGAATCACTTACTCATTTGTTCATTCACCCAATCACTATTACTGGGGAAGTTCTACGTGCCAGGCACTATCCTAGGTGCTGGAGATACATTAGCAAAACAGATAAAATTCTTCTCCCTCGAGAGACTTACATCCTAGTGGAGAGATAAGGAAAATAAGATACGTGATTTACATGGCTTAGCTGTGCCTCTCTGAGGTCCTCAAGTGACCAGCCTAGAGGCCTGGGGGCCCGTCACGGTGCCAGTTGTCTCGTGTTGCCTTCTGGAACTCAGTGGTGTGGTCAAGCAGCAGTTGTGTGGGAGCTAAGGAACACCCGCCATTATAATAATAGCAAGTGTGGGTGCTCTTCCTAATAGTTTTCAAGGTTTTCCACAGCATCAGCTAAAGCAGGACACGCATGTCAGCAGATGGTTCACTTGAGACTGGGAAACTCAAGTCCTTTCCATCTCAGGATTCTATTTTAAACAGAGATGACCACTGCCCAGGGCGGAGTGTCTTCTATCGTGCGGGCAGTACCAACCTGTACCTCAAGTCGCTCTGGAGTTGGCAGCAGGGGCCCTGACATATCTCCAGCCCTAGAATAATTTGAAGGGGACTCCTCCATTCACACTTAGTTTTCTTATAACTAGAATAAGGGTTCTTACTGCAACTCACTGAACTTTGCTGAGTGATTCTTGGGTATCTCAAGTTCACCTGCTAAATTACTCCCTACTCCATTTTTAGATCAGGTTCACCAAAATAATCACTTTTTTCCCACATGGTTAAGCTAGAGAGAGCACCGAGATCTATATACAGGTCTTTCCATCCTTTGCCAAGACATAAGAGGTCAAGATATATAGAGGGGCCCATACATTTCTAGGGAAGGAAGAGTTGTTTCAGGTTCCAGGCTGCAAACCCCATCTGTACTGAGCTGATTCCTGTGTGTAGGGATGTGCCTGCAGGATGCTCCTTGAGGAGCATCTGGGGAGGGACTGGCAGGGCACGAGCAAAAGGGTTGGGACTTTGTGGGGAGACAGCCAGCAGGCCTGTTGGAACTGGGAGGAGGAAAGAAGCAGTGCACAGTGGTGGGGAGACGGAACTGGGGGCACAAAAGCACCCTTCATCCAGGAAGATGTCGTTGGGCAGTTGCATGGTGTGACAGCCTGGAGCCTGTAAGTACATGCTGTGGGGCACCACCACAGCTCTACAGGCACGATGGGGAGATTAATGTGGAGGACAGAGACCCCCATCCGCACAGCCAGCCTGAGCTGTTGGTCTGCTTGACTTAAAGGATGAGAGAGCAAAGGGCAGGGCTACTCAGGACTTGGAACGGGGCCAAGATCCAGCCAGCAAACCCTTATGATTTTGTTAAGCCCCCAGCTCTTATATAAAACTTTTTAATGGCACCACCATCTATTTTCCTGAAATAAAAAATGTTGAATGTTTCTCTCACACCTGCTGAAGAGGGAAACGAGAGTTTAAATTAAGTCCAAATGGTAAAAATTTAATATAGCTCCAGCTGCCTGCAGGTTCCTTCAGTTCAGATCGCTGGGTCCCAGGCTCCTCCGGCTGCGCCAAGAGCTCGTCCACTGCATGGGGTGCCCTGGCCACGCTGGACAACGGGCGAGTGCCTTGTCGGGCGGTAAAACAAACCGGAGAGTCCGGCTTAAGACATAGTA
This sequence comes from Tonatia bakeri, assembly GCA_004024845.1. Lineage (NCBI taxonomy): Eukaryota > Metazoa > Chordata > Mammalia > Chiroptera > Phyllostomidae > Tonatia > Tonatia bakeri. The sequence continues at coordinate 38,744 of PVIA01008916.1, forward strand.
AGTATCTATTTGGAGTCAGAAAAAAACATCATCTGAGGAGCTTTCATTTGGGCGGATGTTCTGAGCTTGGGGAAGGCTTTCTGTAGTTTACTTCGAGGTTTGCTGGTGTGACCTTCTGCCACCCCTGCTCCCTGACTTCTGGTGTCTCAAATGGGTACTGGAATCAGGGTGTCAGATTTTTGTCCAGCTCACCTAGGAAATGTGTTTTGAGTTATTTGTGGGAGAAAAGGGGGAGAAGACAATGCGGGTATACTGCCGTATAATTTGGGGGAAATGATATGTCAGATTTCGGTGAGGTGGAAACAACGTCTCAATGCTCAGACATTTTAGGAGACTCCAACTGGGGCACTACAACTGGAACACAGTCAAGAACAATCAGCTGCAGAGCTTCCCTGAAAGCACATTTTGCAACAAGAAGGCATAGATTCTTAGGCTGCATGTGAGCCCTGCTTGATCTTGGTTTTTGATGAATGACAGGTGAATCATGAGGTCCCTGGGGGTACAGTTTGGTAAGACAGAGTGGCTCAGCCAAATCAAGATGGCATCAGATATGTTAAGACTGCCCTGGGGCTCTAAAATGTTTGCTAATAAATTACTGCCCTTGACCGTAACCATCCTACGTGGCATACCTTTCAGGTGGGAAAAGCAGTGGGTTCAATGGAGTAGATGAGATCACCTGGAAGTAGCAAGTGTCTGTCTGTGGCCTTGGAGATGAAGGGAAATTTAGTTGTAAACAAGTTAACATTTGGGCTCCCTGATGACATAAAAGTCTGGTTACAAAAATGCCACTTGATTTCTATACCTATTCACCTAATTTTTATTTTATTTTATTTTTAGAGAGGGGAAGGGAGGGACAAAGAGGGGGAAAGAAACATTAATGTGTGGTTGCCTCTCACATGCCCCCTACTGGGGACCTGGCCCTCAACCCAGGCATGTGCCCTGTCTGGGAATAGAACTGGCAACCCTTTGGTTCACAGGCTGGCACTCAATCCACTGAGCCACACCAGCCAGGGCCATATTCACCTAATTTTTAAAAGACAAACTCTAAAAGGTATTCCACCCTAAGGCAAATTTGCCAAAATATGCCAGTGGAAATGCTTTTTGGCACACCACTCCATTTATGCCAATCTGAATTTCCTTTTAAGTTCCCAAGCAATAATGTCAGTAACCTCAAGTTGTGTAATTTTTCAGCTGTTCCAGGTCTATCTCAAGTCTCATTTCTGTGTTGAAAACATTTGTTACTGTCTTCAGCTCAGGTTAATTTTCTCCCTTTGGACTCCTGGAGTATACAGTAGCCCACGGTATAGTACTCAGTGATGTGTCACTGTGTGGTGATGTGCTCTGATTGTTGTAGTTTTTGTCATGCTTGGTCAGCGGCACGGCCGCTCCCTGAGGTTGGGACTAACGGAACCTCCGAAGGACTGAAACACAGCGCTCACTGCCTACCTAAGGAGGTACCTTCTCTGGAGTTACGTGTGACAGCCATGCCACAGCCCCTCTTCCTTGGAGCGAGCAACCCCAGAATGCCCCGCATCTGTCTCAACAGCAAGCACCCTTGTGTTCTCTCATTTGGTACTTGATACTTCACTGAACAGAAAACTTAGCCTTAGGGATTATGAAACAACAGTGATGGCTAAGAATTCTGGGAATTCCTTTAAAAAAAATGACAAAATCCATACTGGTGGGGTAGGTGTTTAAAGGTAATTCTGGAGACTCTGGAGTCCAGTAACCAAGAAGAATCTGGGCTTTAGATCTGGTTTGAAAATACGGTGTGTGCCAAGAGTAAAGTGGTAAGGAGAAACAATTGCGGTAGCCAAGCTGTTTGTTGTTAGCCTGGACTGAATTAGTGAAGGCTTAGACAAATTGTTTCATCAGATTCCCCTTGTTGAATGTGAGAATTAGCCAGTGCATAAAAACACCCACGGAGTATTTCTTCTCACAATGTGGACTCCAAACTTGGTTGCCCACCGCAGCCAGAAGTCTGTCTTAATTTTCTCTGTCCTTTTAATGGTCTCTGTGTCTCTTTCCTCCTTCCACAGGTGGAAAATAAAATCCCACATAATAGGTATGCTTTGGGAAAGCTGAAATAACATATATGGCAACTGAACAGTTATAAGGGAAAAGCACATCATGAATTTAATTCCATTTCCAGATGTAAAATGTCATAAAGAATTTTTTCCATACTTGGCAAAATAACAGGAATTTTCAAGACCATTTTATTTAGCTTGGTGTATGTGTGTTTGTAAGTAGGTATCAGTCTTTCAGATTGTGTTATAAATGCTATGCATTGTAGCTTTACTGAGATTAAACTACCAAGGGCCCCATATCCAGCCAGGAGGTGCATGACCCTCATTGAAATGGAGGAAATATGTCTAATTGTAGAATTTTGTGTGCTTTCAAAGCAAGAACTCTGATCCATATGGTGAGGTTTCTAACCAAGGTAATTATTCTCCAACAACCATAGACACTGGGATTCTCGTCTGTTTCAAAAAAGCAGATCATTTTGTTATCCTGCGTTTTTTTCATTTTGACTTCCCTTTTTCTTTCACCCTCCTGTGCAAGGCTTGGGCTCTTCGTAGGAGCACCTAAGTGAATATGAGCTGAGAAGGGCTGGCTGGCAGGAGGATCCACACCGGTCACCGTCTCAACCATGTAGTTTAACTGGAGTGCAGCTTTGAGGAGGATAGATATTAAAAGGAAGCACGATGTTCCAAAAAGGCAAAGATGTTTCAGACTGGGGCATAGAATTAGCCCCAGGGTGGGAATGCGTCATTTTGGTAAAAGTTCCTGTGCCACAGGCCATCATTCTGATACTAAAGAAACAGTTACTCTATTGGAAAATTAGTTGTACAGGCAGATTAACGGATGTGTCCACCTCAAGGACAACTCCCACCGAGGCCTTTTAGAGGCAGGAAAGAGCTCTTTACAACTCAGCTCCTGCTTTGTATAAATTATTAGAGCGTGGGACAAGGGAGCACTTTGGGGTAATGAGAAGAAAAATATAATTTGAGAAAGCCAATCAGTTTTTCTTGAGTACTTTTAGCGAATTGCCAACATAGTCGTAGATTTTGTTCTTAAGACTTTCTGGTATTTTTCAAGGGGAGACGCAAACTTTCTATGTTTCCCTTTCTGTTTAATCACCTCACACTGCCGTTTCGTTTCACGATTCACCGTGGAACGTGCACTGTCACTCTGCAGTTGGTTCACGTCTGTGGATCTGGCCTCACCAAAAATTAGAGATCGCACTAAGCAAAACAAGGAATTGCAAAAAGTGGCAGACTTCTCTCACTTAAAAAAAAAATGGGCAAGCAGTTCCGATTGATCTCTACTCTCTTTCTTGGAGCCTTGGCTTAAAGGCACCACATCATAAATGACATTTGCATGAATATAATTGGTTGCTGCTTTTGCATTGAATTGAAATTTATCAGTTGAGAAGGGCTGTAAAATACAGCGACTTAGTTCTCAGCTCCTCAGGCTTTCCGCCTGCAGCTGTGAGCTGAAATACAGGCACACCAACTATGAGAAACAAATGGAAGCTGTCACCAGTGTCAGCAGCGAAAACCAGGGGTCCACCCACACAATGATGGACATCTGCATTCCTAGTTGGCATCGTTTTGGGTTCTGCCAGCAGGCTGGCAGTGCCAACAGAGTTTTAGAAAGTGCTAGGTATCTGGTTGGGTGGTAGGACACACTGAGGAGGCTTGGACATTCTTTTGTTTGAAAGACTCGCCATCTGTTTGTGATAGTCCTGGTGATTTTTAGTTTCAGGTGCCTCCAAGTGGCACCCCTTGTCAATACGAAATTTGCTGGCTACTTCTGAAACAGATCAGTTTACGATCTTAGGAGAACAAGTGGTATTGATGGTTATATGATCAGAAGATCATTGGCAAGGATGCCTACAAATAGTTAACAAGGTAATGGTAAGAAATGTTGACCTTGATTTGTTTAGCTAAGATGTAAAGATTTTTGAAGGTCAAAGGTGTCCTTGTGTAGTGTTTTGGAGTCTAACTGTGTCTGACCCTCTAACATTAAGCTGCTGTGGCCTGCAGTTTTCAAGAGTGAAGCAAACCAGGGGGAAAGAGAGCAGGGGGGAGAACAGGAAATGGAGTGAGGTGTTTCAGGAAGTTGTCAGGGGTTGACTGATTGATTCCAGATGGAGAAGGTCAGCCTTCACGACCCAGGAAACACTCACTAGGGGAAAGGAGTTGGCTTGTGGAAGGGGAAGGCCTGGGAGTGAGCCGCGGCTGGAATGCACATTCCACTTCCTTTCGTCTCCAAACCTTCAGAAGCGTTAACTTCTCCGGAGAGAGTAACATCAGCGTTGTCATCGCTCATCAGAAAACAGTGAAGGAAGTTAAGCTTGTAGCTTTGACCACACCAAATGTACCTTCCCTCCACGATGTGGTTCACTCTCCTGGAAGTGCAGGGGGTGTGTGTGGGAAGGCCACGTTTGTGAGTGTCTCCATGTGGAAGAACAGGGGCCAAGCTTGCCTGGTTTCACATGATGGAGTTTGTGAATTAAACCCTTCCCATTTTGCAAATTCACTTTAATTGGCAGGCTCCTATATATACCTTAGAATCTAAGATATTTGGAATATTAAAAGGGATCCTGTCTTGTACCTATGTATATACACGCACATACATTTGGACATAATTTAAAACCTTGTAATAAATTTTGCAGACACTGAAATAATTCAGGTTAATTCCTTTGCTGTCACGAGAAGCCTGCGCTAGCCAGCAAGAGATTAAAATTTATTTCCATTGTTAATAGAAAATAATGAAGTGCATCGGAACCATCAGGGCATGTCATCCGGGAAATGTTCACTTTGGAACTGACTCACTCCACCCAAGTGGACGGTGATGAAATCAGCTGGCCGGAGAAAGCCCGTATTTTGTGGCAGGAATGAGCTGGGAGCGTTAGCACAGAGGATGACAAGGGGCCTGTGGAATGAATCAAAGTGGTCTCAGAACACTCTGCATCTACGCAATCCCGGGGCAGGCCAGGCTTCCTTGGTGTGCCTAGTACATATGGCTTGTTAGCCATCAAAGCCTGAAGCACCCTCTTGGTTTTAGTTTTTCCCAGAGACAACCGCTGTGTCTTTGAAAATCTATTCACACATAATTTACCCCAGTGATTTGATCGCTCTTTTTGCTCCACCTTCTCCTCCCGTTCTTGGCGTATACAGGGTGAATGGTCTCCTCAGCCCCTGCCGGGGGTGGGGGTAGCCTCGCCCTTCCTGACTGTGCTGCCGCCTGTGCTCTGTGGAGATGCCCTGACAAGGACTTGTCCTCCGTGCACTTACCGAGAGTGAAGGATGTGTCCGTCTCATGGTAGCCACCCCATGATGGGAACTTTCTGTAGGACTTTCCCCAGACTCTTACCATATTAACATGGATACAATTGAAAACAGGCCCAGAGCTAGACAGCCTGTGCCTCTTAATTGTGAGCAATTATACCGATAATAATTTTCTGAATGACAACTGGAGAAATATTATCCTGGGTTTGGTGTGGCCAGATCATCGGTTATATTCCCAGAACTTGGCACGACACAATACCCTACACGCGGCGGGAGTTCAGTAAGTGCTTTGGGGTTGAGTGATGGGAGCCCCCTGCACCCAGGTGTGATTTCCCGGGTGCTGCTACCAGGGAAATGCTTGTGGCACCAGGCTGGTGAAATCATTTGTGAACTCATGGCTGTAAGGGTTTCCCAAACCCCCATTACATTAAAATGGGGGTGTCAAACTCATTTTCATCAGGGACCACATCAGCCTCATGGTTGCCTTCAAAGGGCCGAATGTAATTTTAAGACTACTCCTTAACAGCTAAGCGAGAGCTCAGCACGGCTGCTGGGTAGAAACAAGGTGCTGGCCGGCTAAAACAATGTGGAGGGCTGGATTCGGCCCACGGGCCTTGCTAGTTGTTCATTAAAATATGTATGAAACCATTTAAAAGATAAGTCTAAAACTCTATGTAGGGTAAAAAAATTGGAAGCATGTTGCCTGGGGGAGGACCTACTAAGAAAACTTTCTGGGGAGGTGGAAATATTCTAATTGTAATATGGCGTGGATTCCCTGCGTGTACCCCTTGGTCAAAGCTGTGCAGGTCATATTTGTGCATTTCAATGCACGTAAATCTCACCTAAAATGGGAATTCATTATATTATTTTGTTTGTTTGCTTGAAATTATTCATAGTAAAAAATTTTGAGTGCTGTTTAATGAATCTTATTTTTTATTAGGGGCAAGGCAGGGCCAAGGTTTCTTTGCCTTTCACTTAGTAAGCAACAAAAGGGTGGCTGAAAAATTATAAGTAGCATATCAGGAAGAGTCAAGTTCAACTACAACTCCTCATTATGTACCTATTCAATTCCTTTCCTCAAAAAGTTTATACATACACGTGAATATGTATATATATATAACAAGTTCTTTTCTCAAAAATATACTGCCGTGTGTAGCTGCTGACAAGCAGACTCATACCTAGGATGGCTCACCTTCCTGGGTCCAGTACTCCCAGGTCAGTGGCGGGCATATTCAAGTCCATTTGATTTTGCTGCACTTTCCCTCCTACTCTGGCCTTGGCTGATCTCTGCCTCTTTGAATTTCCCTCACACTCATCTGAGGCTCATGCATCGAACTCAGTTGAACCTCATTCCTTGGGCTACTTGTTATGTGTTAGTTGTGTTTCTCCAGCTTGAAAGTAAGCTCTTTGATGTTAGAGGCCGCGCCTTGTAACTTTTGGGCTCCAACCCCGGTGCCCCACTTTCCAGAGCCTCCCCCAGAGCTTAGACTACAGAGACTCAAGGAGTGACATTGTCTATCCTACTGACTGGTCAGATAAGGCAGAGGTGAGGCGAAGTCATTCAGGCCCTACACCAAAAGCTTTAATGTGTTTCTTCTTACTTTGTCTCCTTCGGCCCTTGAGACACAGGTATTGTATATGTTTTACAGATACGAAAAATGGAGATTGGGAAAGGTTGGTAATTTGCCCAAGGTCACAAGTTAGGAAGCAGCTGGTGTGTAGTTTTGGGTGTAGTTTTATCTGACTCCAAATCCGTGCTTTTCCACTGCTCCATACCCATCTCGTCCCTTTCCTCTGCTTAGACACTGAATGTCCTCAACATGGAATTCCAGCAACCTGATCTTCCCACCAAAAGTCTGAGCATCTCCACCACTGCTCTCTTGTGGGCGGGATGCCACCAATAGTCACCAGGTGGCTTCTCCATGCCAGTATTACTGGAGCACATGTCCAGGGTGCAGGAACCCATTCCTGAGCTTGGAGAAATGACCTCCCAGCTGGCGCTCGGATCTCAGCTTCCTGATCACACTCGGTCAGCTCCTCATTGCAATGACAGCTCAAGGGTCAGCCGGAATGGCTGCCCAGGCTCTTCGATAGAGAACTGGATTTCTAGAAGCAGCAGGAGGATAGCCACATTCCCCATTTTCAGCATCAGGTTTAGTCTGAACGCAAACGTGTGCCAGCAGCCTCTGAAGGGCGTTCTCTTCCCATGCAGCTCTGCCATAATCAAAGGAGGAGGGAAAATGCCCAGAGCATGGCCCTGTCCCCAAACTCTGTCCCATCTCTCCTCAGCCGTGTGGAAACCTGGCCAACAGAATTCTGGTACATTTACTACTTCATGTGAAAATAACTCCGCCCCTGTTTTTAACCCTAAATACGCAGGTTGTGCTGTCCACAACGGTGAACGTGGACGGACACGTGCTGGCCGTTTCCGACAACATGTTTGTACACAACAACTCGAAGCACGGGCGGAGAGCGAGGAGGCTGGACCCCTCCGAAGGTGGGCTGCCATGGGGCTGCCGTGTGCCGCAGGCACGGCGCACGGATGAAGTTCGCCCCAGACTTGCGCGTGGATTTAGAATCAGTGTCTCTGAGTAGGAGCGGAGAAAGTACGCGAGACCATTCGAGTTTCAAAGTGAAGTCGTACACACTGACCCCCGGCTGTTCCAGTGCAGCCCCCCCACATCCTGCCCCAGGCTCAAGCCTCCGTGCCCCTCAGTCCACTCCATTCAGCTCTGTGTCTTTCTTTTTGCTAGACAGGTATTTCAGGCAAATGTAGGCCTATGACATCTTAGTTAAACAGGAACATTACAGTGCCAGACATGTATGAATAAGTGTCAGATGTGCCCTTAAACAGATTGTGGGCAAAACAAAACAATGTGCAGAACGAAACTGACACTAATTGATTTTTGTTTGCTTGGACTAGAAGAAAACGTGGTCTGTTCTGGGTAGTTTTCCAAGTGCATTAAAGTAATTAGAAATACCAGTAACTGTTAAACTTCAACTTGTCCAAAAAATTAAAGTATATTGAGGAAGATAACTGACAAACCCAAGTAAAGTCCATCTAAGTTCTTCTTTCCCCCACTCCCAAACTCTCTGGTGTAGGAGGTCTTAGGCTACAGCAGAAATAGTTAAATTGGGGTGCTACGTTAGTGTGGTGTTTGACTGTGTGCTGCCCACAAGCTCCCACCCCAAGTCAGCTTGAAATGTGTCTTGTATCATTTAATACAGGAATTAATGGACTGAAAGAAAATGATTGAATCAGTAAAGAATTTGGAGTGGTGTTAATTCTCCCACAGTGGGCACTGAAGGGGAGAAGGAAACCCCAGGGTTCAGAACTAGGAACCCATCCAGTTTCCTTTGACTGATTGGATGTGATTGACTGGCTGTTCAAAGGAGGCTCATGTTTTTGGAGTCCTGCCAAAGTTCTCTTCCACCTTTGACCCTGTCAGCTTTGGAAATGGAGTGATGGATTGACTTTAGTTATGGCCTGAAAACCATATTGGGTTCCTGTTGGGATGTAAAGTCCAGAGGCCTTGAACATATGGAAGAAGGGGGAGGGGAGTGGAAGATGCTTCCTACAAAGTTAGGAAAGTGATTAGAAATTGTCTCTTGATAGGGCTGGAAAAGCCCTTCACCTCATAGATTTTGCTTCTTCTTTCTCTCTGTAGCACATTAGCAGGCCTTGTAAATCTTAACTTCTTGGTGCAGAGGAGGTGGAGAGAGAAAAGGGATTTACACATTTCCAGTGTGGTCAACTTATAAAAATATTGGGAAAAACAACAGAGTTCTTAAAACACCCTTTGCACAATTAGCTAAGTGTTCCATGTTTTCATATATTGCAGTCAACTCATTAGGCTTTAATGACCTGTTGAAAACCAACAACCAATTAAGAAATGATGGCAAATCAGCAAAGCTCAACTTGAATGTCTTGGAATGACCAACAGCTTTTAAGAGCAGCCAGTAGCCCAGGCTCCAAACTTCAACCACCAAAGGGCAGATCTGACTTTCCTTTTCTATCTTTTCAGCTACCCCCTGCATCAAAGCCATCAGCCCAAGTGAAGGCTGGACCACAGGAGGGGCCATGGTTATCATCATTGGGGACAACTTCTTTGATGGACTCCAAGTGGTGTTTGGGACCATGCTGGTGTGGAGCGAGGTAGGCTGGGGCACTGTACTCTCCTGGGTTTCTTTGACCTAAGGACTGTTTTGCTCTGGGGAAGCTGGTAATTCCCCTACCATCAGCAGCGTGAGGGCACATCACTGAGTGCCTACTATCAGCAGAGCACTGAAGATCAACCACATGTAAGCCACAATGTATTGCAGGCATGGACACCTTCAAAAGGCAAATAGTCACTGAAGTATTGTTTGTAATTGTGAAAAATCAGGAGTAGCCTAGATATCGGTAATAGGAGAATGGTTAAATAAACAATTCCACCACGAAAAATGTTGTTTTGAAAAAATTCTAATGCCCGGGAGAAGGGTGCTTGTTTATGCTATACTGCTGAGTGAAAAAAAGATCAGCACAGCGGAGTCTGAAGATGTGAAACAGAATTACGCAACGTTCATGGAGAATTACCGAAAGCACACCAGAGATGAATAATGGTTGCCTCAGGTTAGGCAATGTTAATATTTTCCCCCATATTTTTCTGTAATTTTCAAATTCTCTAAAGTTGATATGTTCTACTTTCACAACGAGAAAACCAACAAGACAGGTTGCGGAAAGATAACTGGTGATGCGAAGTTGGATGTGGAAGTTGCCAATGAACACACGAGAGCTTAGCAGTTTGGGAACTGGGGGAGGATGCACTTGGAGGGGCGGGGTGGGGTGGGGTGGGGTCAGCTCAGGAGGTGGGAGGGACTTGAGCTGGACTGGTAGGGGGAAGGGACCTAAACAGGTTAGACTGAGAGGGAATTCCAGAGTGAGAGGGAATGACAGACAGGGACAAGGTGTTCAGAGTGTCGGGGCACTGTGAGTGTACCCGTTTGCCCTGGTGGGAGTGGCCATGGGAGATCCTCACGTTCCCAGTACGTTCAATGATAGCTTGTCTAATGGGTGTTTTATTTCCCCGCCTGTCCATTCCTCAGCTAATCACTCCTCATGCCATCAGAGTACAGACTCCACCTCGGCACATCCCGGGGGTAGTGGAAGTGACTTTATCTTATAAATCCAAACAGTTCTGCAAAGGAGCTCCAGGGAGGTTCATTTACACAGGTGAGTGGGAACACAGGGCCGGGGGTCCTCGCTCCTGGTTCCTCTTTGCTCTAAGTTCCAGTCTCTCTGCTTTGTAATCAGCCTAACTTTTTTAGGTCTTTCTACTGGTGTGGGAAGAGTGGACTGGGTAAAAGACATTGAAGAGTTGTATTTTACTTAAGCAGTTTCTGCACAGTCTGGGGGAGGATCCTGACAGCTCATCCCCAGGCGACAGCCTTATAAATTTAAGTAACTCTGCTGGAACCTTGTTGGAACCGTGCTGGAACAGACCTTTATCCAAGCAACCAGATAAAAACATGAGACAAAGTTGCTGGGTATAACTAAATTTTCTTGAAAAAGGATTCAAGGAGGTTGCCCATTGATGCTGCAGAATGATTCAAATGGTTTTAAAATTTTATGAAAGTATAAATTATCTACTATATGTCTCAGTATTTGTTGACTATCTACCTTGTTGGTACAACTTTTTCCACGCGTAAGGTACAGGGACATGTGACACATGGTCCTTATTTGGAATTTAGAACTCCTGGAGGAGGCAATGGTGTATTGCACAGAACACTTGGAGAATTAGAATATTCAGAATGTCTGGTATTTCTAATAAGCGGAATACAAGTTCCAGGAAAAGAGGGTCTAGTGTGGACTAGAGTAGTAGGATAAGATTTTAAGGAGGACGTTTTTAAGGATAAGGGGCATTCAGATAGACAGAAGGAAGAATGTTTCAGCTACAGAAACTCACATGCAAAGGCCCAGAGGGTGAGGAGTAGGTGGCTGGAGGAGAGGGGGCCATGGCAGTGTGTTTGGGTAGAACCTAGACCGGAACTTGGCTTCGATGGTCTAGGCATGGGAAGCAAGGAAACCACGTAACAGCCTAAAAGCCCCATGTGGTACCTAGAGTTGTCAGATTCTTTGAGATAGAAGGTTGAATGGCGGTGTTTCGGGGTTGGAGGTGGAGAGAATGGGTGTTGTGTTTTGAGGGGACAGAGTTCCAGTGTGGCAGGATGGAAGGAGTTCTGCAGAGGGTTCGCAACAAAATGTGACTGTGCTTAAGGCTGTGAAACTGTATCCTTAGAGATGGTTTAGGATGGTGAATTTCGTTATGTGTGCCATAATTTTTTAAAAAATGAAAAAGCTTTGATCGGTCATTTGGACTCGGTTTGGCAGATGTGATGCGAACTGAGGGTTCCCATGCAGGGCAAAGTGACTGGTTTCAAGAGCAAAGTGGGAACTTACCAGACAGACCAGAAGAGGCTGGGACCGCAGTGTGTGGAAGCAGAGCGCCTGGTGAGAGAGGAGCCCACACAACTGAAAATAATAATAGATGTTATGTTACGTGTGAACTCAAAGAATCGTAGAGATGAGGAGACGTTGCAGATCATCTGGTCAAACCCTGTCTTTTGCAGACGAGAAAAGTGAGGCCAGAGAGCAGTGACTTGCTCGCAGTTGCCCGTGGCATTCAGCATGGAGTCAGAATAAGACTCGGGTCTTGGGCCGTCCTGCCTGGCCCTCTTTAGCAGTGCAGTGGCATCAAGAGTTCTCTTTTCCTGATGAGCCATGAGCGACTTATGAAATAAACAGTGCTGGAGCACAGGCACGAGGCTGGGTGCAGTGCTGCACGCTGGGGCACCGCAGGCCAGCCAGGCCCCAGGGCTCTTGCTCCCTCAGTGTTACGGTGTGGCGACAAAAAGGCGAACTGCTCAGGCTCTGGGGTCCCACTGCCTGCCCACCATGCTCAGCTCGCCTCTGAATAGGTCTCATGCTTTGCATAGGTGACTTAACCTCTTAGTTGCCCATCTATCAAACGGGCTACCTACTCCCAGAGCTGTGGTGAGAACTACATGATACAGTACCTAGAAACAGTGGTGTGCTGGGAACAGTTTAACCACCAGCTCTCTGGGCAGGGCACAGGCACGAGCTGAGGGCAGGGGAAACATTGGTTTGTAGCATTTGCTGATTTCTATGGTGCAAGTACTCGCCCCAAGTCTGAGTTTAGTCTACCAATATGACATCAACCAGCTTACAAAACTTCTGAATATTTAACAACCTACTCTCATAAACCAGGTTTAGAATACCTCTGCTTGCAAAGCATTTGGGATAGAGAGCAACTAGATCTTACTGTTCACAAGATGCTGTGGATATATGCCAGGGAAATTGAACCTTCTTAAGCTGAGAGGCTAAGACCAATCCAAACACAGAAAACAGTACATGCAAAGGTCCTGGGGTTGGGGCAGGGGAGAACATGAGATGTATCTGATGACCGCTATGAACAGAGCAGAGAGAATGAGATAAAGAGAGGTCAGGTTCAGGCTGGAAGTCAGGGCTGGGGCTGCTTGCTTGGGTCTCCCCCTAATGAGTGCTAAGGATGCTTTCTACCTTATGAAAACATGGGGAGCCGTTGGAGCGTTTTAAAGCTGGGGAATGCTGTGATGCTGTGATTGGATTTGCCTTTTAAGAGATTATCCTGGCTGCAGTCCAGAGAATGGCTTCAAAGCCAGGGTACATTCAGGGGGTCAGCTGGAGGCCGTGAGGTGGCCCCGGCCAGAGACGATGGCAGCTCTGACCGGAGTGCTGGTCGTGGGGCAGGCAGAAAGGGGTGAGATTTAGGAGGTAGCACTGACGGAACGTGGTGATTGATTGGATAGGGTGAAGGTTGGGGAAGGGAGGGGAGGGAAAGACTCTCAGGTTTCAGGTTTGAAAAATTGGGTGGGTGTAGCTTAGAAAGTGATTTTTAAAAAGGTATAAAGTGCTAAAGGGAGTTCAGAGGAAGGACAGAATCCTTCCAGCTGGTGGAGAGGTGGGAAGATTTAATATTGTAAAGATGTCAATTAATGAATACATATAACGCGATGCCAATCAAAGTACCCACAAACTGGGGAGACTTTAAACAGCTCACTAAGGTGCTAAGATAGGACCTCTCTGCTTGAAAAATGACAGGGCCTTGCCCTCCCAGACATGAAAACCAATGGTAAGGTTCAGTAATTGAAAGAATGTGGGGCCTTGTAGGAACATTCAGAAATGTCATGCAATGGAAGAGAACATTTCAAAATAAATAGTCTGTGTACTCATGAAGAGTGCAGATACATAAGTATCCACATGGGTGTGGAACCTCCTCAGGTCCACATGGGAGAAACGGAATGTTTGCCAAGTGGTGCCGCACCAACCGGTGAAGAACTGACGTGAAAGTTAGGCATTTAATTTCATATCATGACTGAAACATACCTGAATTAAACAATTTCAATTAAAAATGTAAACAGGTCAAAAAATTGTTACAAACTTGAGGCTTACTAATCTTGTACAGAAACCATCAAACATAAATATATGAGTACATACAAGGAATTTGTTTTTAAAGATTTTATTTATATATTTATTTTTAGAGAGGGTGAGGGAGGGAGAAAGAAAGGGAGAGAAATGTCAATGTGTGGTTGCCTCTCGAGTGCCCCCTGCTGGGGACCTGGCCCACAAGCCAGGCATGAGCCTGGACTAGGAATTGAACCCAGTGACCCTTTGGTTCACAGGCCAGTGCTCAATCCACTGAGCCACACCAGCCAGGGCAAGAAAATTTTAAATCAAAAGGAAAAGGGCAAACTAGGAACATATTTGTTATATATGACATATGGTCTTATGCATAAAAGATTCATTCATTTGTTCAGCAAAAGTTTACTTTATGCCTTCTGGTTTTCAACCACTATGCTACGTATGCATTGTGCGCAAAGAGATGGATGCTAGCTGTCTTACAAGTTAAGGAGAAAAAGAAAAATACCTGAATTAAAAACTAGCAAGGAACTTTTGGAGTTATGTCAGGAGGCAATACAATTAAGCAATAAAATATTTTTTATAAATCCCAACCACATTCATAATCAAATAAATGCAAATTAAGCAGCACCATGATTACAGTTTTCCCCTATCAAGTTGGCAAAGATTTTTTTTTTAACAAATAAAAATAACCCGGTTGGCCAAGGTAGAAGTGGAAACTTGCTCGCACTCTGGCAGGAAAGCGGATGGCTGTGGGCGGAGGAGCCTCACGGCACACGGGCGAGCCCTAGCGGGTCTGCGCCCTCCGACCCGACAATTCTGCTCTCAGGGGTGTGCGTGGAAGAAGTCAGGGAGTCCTCCTCAAGGCTGTTTGTCGGGCACAGTTTGCAGCAGTGACAAGTGGAAAACATCCTTCGTGTTCATTAGGGGGCTAATTAAATCAATAATAGAACATCTTGACACCGAAACACTTTCCAGACATTGATGCCACGGTGGGTATTTAGTTACATGAAAGATGTCTATGATACAGGTGTTTTTTTAAAGCATAGTGTGGTCCAATTTTTATATATATGAGAAAATAGTTGCATTGAAGAAACCCAGGAAAGGTATGGAAGCCTGCATACTGACATGTTAAGAGTGATGGGTTTTGAGTCCAGGTATTATTATTTATTTTGTTTGTTTTGCTTACTTATACAGTTGATCCATGAACAATGTGAGGTGTTGGGGGCCCACAGTTAAAAATATGCATAAAACTTTTGACTCCCCAAAACTTCCGTCACCTCCCAGTATCTGCAGAGGGCAGGTTCCAGGAGCCCAGCAGACACCCAGATTCCAGGACACTCAAGCCCCTTTTTGTAAACTGACACAAAATAACGTGTACAGTTGGCCCTCTCATCCGTCCACAGACTCCCAGCCGGGGACTGAAAATACTGTTTTCTAGCCGTGGTTGTTTGAATCTGCGGATGCGAAACCCAGGGATCTGGAGGGCTGACTGTCTATTTACTGCAAAAATCTTCGTGTGAGGGGACCCATGCAGTTCAAACCTGTGTGATTCAAGACTCAACTGTATTTATTATTTTCTAATAAAATTAATTTCTAATTAAAAGTTAAGTGAAGAAAATATGATGCAAAAATTAACATCATCCATGTTTAAATGCTGAAACAGCATACACTGTTACACTTGATTCTGTGAGTACAAAGAAAGGGCTGCCAGCCAGGGAAGCTGGGAGGGTTCTGGAAGACTGCTTTGAGAGGGAGGGGCCTGGGGGGGCAGTTAGGAGTGGAGCAGTGGGGACACATAGCATATTCTCTCACAATCAGAGAAGAAAACAAGTACAAACACTGTCCAGGATGGCTCAGGGAGCTGTCACTGCCTATGAATTCAACCTTGAGGTTGTTGGACCTCATACAAATCAAGTTGGTGGAGACAAGTGGCTGATGTTTCCCATTGAGGGTTTCAGACACCACAGGAAATGGATTGGTGGTCTTTGGTCTTGCCCACTCAATAAGCAACCACTGACATAGACAGCTAACCTACAACCCTCTGGGAACTTTGCTCCAGTGACTGAAAAGGCAGTAGCTCCCCAGCAGACTAGATGGGCTGCTTGGCCTTAGTGGCCCAGAGAACCTGGCCTCCTTCCCAGAAGGTGGTGGACAGAGGTCCCTTGGAGGTCTAGTCGGCGTGCCCTCCCGAGCCACACACTCTGAGTCTTGTGGGGGATGGACACCCGCTGTCTCACATCCAGGGCTTGGCTGCAGAACAATATGTCAGGGACCACTCTGGGCCTGCACACAACTCTCGGCTCTGGTGGGAAGGTGGAAAACAGGATCTTGGTTCCCAAGGGAGAGAAAACCCTGAAGCCTGAAGCCTGGGGACAGAGTGAGCACACAGGGCTGGTGGAAGAGGAGAAACTGGACCCAGCTGGAAGACCTGCTCTTAGATGCCAGCCATGTCATCGATGACTTGTCTTTTTGTCAGGTCACCAACCCTTCTCAGCCTCCTCTGCTTCCTCTGGAAAGCTCTGGTACTAATTACACTATTGCCCAGAGCAGTTTCCCTGATATGGCTAAGCCTGAGAATCAAGCCTGGCTCTATTACAGATATACCGAGTCATACTCTTCTGGGAGGGTCCCAAATCTGTATTTTAAACACAGAAATGAGGTTAGGAAACCTGAATCCTGCTTATCAGGCTGGTGCAGAGACTTCCTGGCTTGCAAATACTCGGCAACATGGGGCAGTTCGTCCAGTTGAGTCACGGCACCGTGAACACAACAGCGTTACTTAGGTGAGCATTCTAGGAGGAGACTCAAAAAGTAGGAGGTGGGAAGGGAGCCACCGAGAACCTCTCCTCCTTCATCCTCAGCCCTGCTACACACACTCTGTGGTCCTTGGTGCAAATGTTGATGGTTCCTGTACCCAGGGACCCACCACCATCATGAATCCCTGCCTATTAGATGTAACTTTCCTGGTACAGTTAGCCAAAACGCAGCAGTCAGCTCCCTGTGCTCATAGCTGCCAAGAACAGCACCAACAACACCACGGCCCTGAAACACAACACAGTCTCCACA
This sequence comes from Tonatia bakeri, assembly GCA_004024845.1. Classification (NCBI taxonomy): domain Eukaryota; kingdom Metazoa; phylum Chordata; class Mammalia; order Chiroptera; family Phyllostomidae; genus Tonatia; species Tonatia bakeri. The sequence continues at coordinate 55,568 of PVIA01008916.1, forward strand.
CCTGTGACTTTGTAGGTCTCTTCTTCCTCTGACCACAATTTTCTAGAGTGCAGCTTATTGCTGCAGAATCCAGAGGCCTACAGGAGGGCAGGGCTCCCCGGGAGAGGCCCAGTGGCTCCTGCCTGGTTGAGACTGAGAGGCTGAACCAGTGGATGCTCAGCAGGAAGGTTCTCTCCTGCTCTCCCAGGCTCATCCATGGGGAACTGGTGGCGCAGAACAATGACCCTGGTAGAAATAAGCAAGGGGGCCCCAGTGATTGGCCGTACAGGGGCTTCTTGGCTGTCTTGAGGGTGCAGGGAGAGAATGTCCCGAGCACAGCATCAGGGGTGGAATCGCTGTCACCTGTAACTGTGAGACCTGCACCAGCCACAGAGACCCATGAGACATCCTGACTTGTGGCTGTGACAGGCCACTGAGGGTATGAGGGCCAGTGTGCCCAGTTTTTCAGAATTGTTCTTGCAGCTCTTGGCGGAATCTGGGCTAAACATTTGACTGCTGATAGAACTAGCAAGGAAAAAATGGTGCTAATAATTCTGTAATCACCTCTGTCATGTAGTAAGTGTATAGGGCCAGGCCCTATCTTAGAAGCTCAGGTAGTTGCCGCCATTACACTGCTTCTATCAGTATCTCTGCTTTGTAGGTGAGAAGTTTACTGACTAAGGTCACCACCTGGGTCCCATCCTAGCTGTCTCATTCTAAAATTGCGCTCTTAACCACTAACCTGTGCTACTTACCACTGCTGTGCGTCCAGTAGAAGAAATCACACCAAGGCCACATGTTTGGCTTCATCTGGTGGTTTTACCTAGCACAGGCCCATGCACAGGAGGGGGACCTGGCCAGTGTGTGTGGAGGGGCTTCCCCTGGCCCTGGTGGCCCAGGGCACAAGTGAAGGATTTCTATTTCAGTGGCTATGGCGGGCCAAGAGCCTAGGGAGTACTTTAAATTCCCTAGAAGTCATAGAGATTATCCTTTCCACGAATAGCTGACGTCACAGGAGGCAGAAGAGCACAATTTCCACTTTGTTATCAACTTTGAGGGAGCCCAGCATCTGGGCAGACGACAGTGAGGGACACTCATGAACGGCCTAGAGTTGAGTCCCAACATTCTGCAGATCATTTAGCCATTCTTCACCTGTTTTCTAACCTTGAACACAGGAAAAGATGTATTTTACTGGAGAGCGGAATTACACAGATATGCAAATATGTAGGTATAGAAATATAAAAACAGAAGCAGACCTTGCCAGTGTGAGCATTTGCCAGAGGGGCGCGGTTTTGGGGTGAGTTCTGAGCGGCTTCCCCCCACACTGCTGTTTGAATGAAGTGGGACTTTTTGCATCTTCTCTTCTGTAAAAGGTGAATTCATTCTGAAAGCCCTGCCACGTTGTGCCCTTAATATCTGGCTCTATGTTAGAAAACAGGTTTTTTGTTTTGTTTTCAATTTGTTTTTAAATCACAGTTGATTTACAATCATATTATTTTCAGGTGTACAACACAGTGGTTAGACATTTCTATACCTTAGAAAGTGATACCCCAATAAATCTAGTACTCATCTGACGCCATACATAGTTATTACAATACTGACTGTCTTCCGTGTGCTGTGCTTAGAAACCAGGGTTTTCAGGAAGACAGAGAAGGCCAGTGCAGCCTGAGAATGTGGGGTCTGCAGGAGGGTGAGGGGAAGCATGCTTTCATGGGGAGAGAGAAGGAGAAGAGGCCGCTGGGCACGGCTGGCCCAGGCACACATGGGAAGCCCTGGTCCTGAGGAGTGTGGCCGCTCCGAGGAGAAGCTGGCAAACAACCCTGGCCAATCAAGACACTGGGAAGCCTGAGAATGCATGTCAACTAACTCTCCCCGGAGCACTTCTTAGCTTTAACTTGAGCGCAGACAAATGTATTTGATTACCTCTCCACTTTTCATTGTTGGAGGAAAGTGTTAATCACAGAGAAACTGGCCAAGAACAGGCAGCAGCTGGGAGGAGAAACGGGGGTCCTAGGTTTTTCCACAAGCCCCAAGCCACACCCTGAGCCGCCCCTCCCCGCGGCTCAGCATGGGTCGTGGAGTCCCCCTTCCCCAGCGCTGCACAGCACAGGCATGTGAGCTGGATGTAGCGTGCTCCTAGCTCATCCGCTTGGCATTCTTTTTTTTTTCTTATAGCATTATCCTGGAAAAAATATTCCATTTAAGATATGAATTTAATTTTTAGTTAAAAATGCCCATTTCAGACATCAAACACTGGCTACGGTAGTTGTCCCTGTTTACACTGGAAACAGGTGGCACTGATGGCCCTCCTGGGAGGTGGCCTGTGATTGTACTGATGCCGCCTCCACCCCCATCTGAAATTCAGATTGTCCTTCGGCTGAGTCTGAGAAGGATATCTCCACTGGCGCCCCAGAATAGGGGGTACTGTTCGCTAGAGACTCCCATCCCCGTAAGGGCCTGGTGCTCTTGGTTATATTCTGCACACACACAGTGTGCACGAGCCCGCTCATAACTGCTCCACTGTGGCATTTAGATTTACCCTTGAAATTTATCTTTAATTTTTACAGTTGTCTCCTTACCCGTGTATATTACTCCCTGCCTCAAACAACCTGTCTTGCTGCTGCAGTTTTTCTTGAAACCAAAGCATAATTAAATATTAAATTAATATTTCATTTAAAATTAAATATCAAAGGCTTCCACCTAATCTTTCACTCGTGCGCTGCTAGTCCTCACCTCGTGTTCTCATTCCTGTATCCACAAAGGCAGGTACCGCCTCTTAATAATGTGTTCCCATATTATCTTTGTCCTTTTCATTTTTTAATTGGTGACACTGAATTTTTGCTACATGGAAACGAATGGATGTAGAGAGAAATTTTAATGTATCAAAGGATTAATTCAGCAGCCTACACCTATCTCCACTTCTCAAAGAAGGATTTCACTGCACCAAGTAAATAATAGTCTAGAATCATATAATGCAAGAGCTTACATGGGTTAGAGGCCACTCAGCCCAGCCTTTCGTCTTTGCCAATTAATAAATAAACCAAAGTCCCCCTGGCCTTCAAGGGGGTGTTGTTGGTCAGGGTCTGGAACTGAGGCAGAGCCCAGGCTGTGCTGGCTTTATCTCCAGCACACTGTCAAATTCTATGAAAAAATTTAACTTGGATCCTGGCAGGGTAACTCTGTTGGTTGGAGCATCATGCCAGGCACCAACAGGTTGCAGGTTTGATCCCCAGTTGGGGCACACACCTAGGTTGTGTGTTCAATTCCTGCTGGAGGCACATGCGGGAGGCAACTAATCAGTGTTGTCGTATCACACTGATGCTCCTCTCTCTCTCTCTTTCCCTTCTCTCTCAAAAAATAAACATATCGTTTGGTGAAGATTAAAAATAATTTAACTTGGGAACATTAAAATGTTAATTGAATATAGCCTTTGAATGTTGAACACATGAGGCGTAGGGCAGAAGGCAGATTAGAGGAGGAAATCGGGAGGAAGCGGGGTGAGAGAGAGAGGAACCAACTCACAGCACAAAGAGGGCAGATGTCACAGAATCAACAAACAGGACAAAGTTCCTTGAAGACACAGACACTGTGAGGGGGAAATGGAGTGGCCAAGTCCTAAGGTGGCACGAGGGCAGGAACTAATCTGTGCATCTCTAAATTCCTCCCCAAGCTAGGCTGCAGTTTTAAGCCCTCCTGTCCTGACAAGAGTGACCGTCCTTGACCAGAGTCATGTGGAGAGGTGCTCCTGATGCACACTTTCTCCTCTGCTTGCATGTCAAAGTCCATCTTCTGATTTGGCGCATGTCTGGCAGTCAGAGATTTTAGCTTTCTTAGGCAGGCTTTTCCCCCATTGCTTTTGTATGCTTAGCGAGACTAATTTAGAGTTGGGACTGGTGAGATCCTCTGGTTCCATGGGCAGAGTCTTTAGCAGATGGTGAGTTCTGTGTGCTGCTGATGAAAGTGAAGATCCTTTGCTGCAGGCAAGTGCATGGATGTGCAGACACACAGCTGGGCTCAGACCTCCCACCCTCTTATGGTCTCTTGATGGCCACCCACAGCCTCCACCATCGTCCTAGGCTCCAACTGAAGGCTTGCTAGTACGGAAAGCTGAACCCCTGGTGGTAGGGCCGCTGAGTGCTCAGATCTCCCTCACCCCATCAGCTTCATTGTCCCCTCCCAAACTTCTGCAAAGGAACTCCACTGGCCCTCACTGTGGCCGTCTTGGTGGTCAGTTTCCTATGGTCAAGGGTATGAGCGAGGATACCCTGCCAGCAGTGTCAATGCTTTCTGGGGTCAGGGTGGATCAGAACTTAACACAGAGTCTCCCTTCTGTGTTAGCCAGTGTTCCCTATCATTTGGGGAAACAGAAGTGAAGACAAGAGCTGGATAAGAGCTGGAGTAAGCATTATCTGGTCTCTGTACCTCCTCTTAAGGAAAGAAGAAAAAATCATATACAATTTATATAGCTCACCAACCCTTTGGGACAATTAATATTGAGTACCAGCCAGCTTTTTATTTTTAAATAAGTGGTTCCCAGTAGATATTTTTAGTTAAAAACTATTTACTTACAAAAGAAACCCTTCACACATTGCTCATAGTTTACATCTATTTGTTGGGTCCAAGATAGGTAAGTAACCTCTTATCTTATACGTGCAATCAAATGAGAAATGACACATAAGATCCAGGCTCTCAGGAGAAATATTATGAAATCTCAAGGTATTGATGAAAGTGTTTCCAAGGCAGATCCAAATGGGATTTAGATTCTGTGGCAGTTGAAATGTGTATTATTAAACTCCTTAAGCAAACCCGAATGGCTCCCAGTGGAAGATTAAGACATTCTATGTATAGCAAAGACGAGATTCTCATGTCTGAGTTCTCTCTGTTGAATTCCCCCTTGATTATCTTCTGCAATATTTAACTTCATGCCATGCCATAATTATTTAATAAAAGGTAAATATAAATTATATTTCAGTGGGGATATGACCTTTTACCTTAATGTTATGTTACTAAAGAAAGACATAGATAAATAGAGCCTATAGATCAAAGTGTATTTTTAATTTACTCTGTTTTTGCCTTGCCAGCACTTCCCCGTGTCCCTGTCAGCCAAGGGGTTGGCAGGACCCCGCAGCCCCCGCACTCGGGGGGGTGGGAGAAGTTGTAAATTCACTCTGATGGTGGAGGCTAATGACCTGGTTGGTCCTCAGAGACAGTCTTGGTGCTGGTGTTGGGCACCTCACTCACTAATTGGGGTTTACTTGGCTGCCATCAGGCCTGGAGAGACAGAGCACCCAGGGAGGCGGGAGAGGGGGCTGGGATTCCAGATGAGGCTGAAACTGTAAGGTGCGAAACAACTGACCGTTTGGGAAGTCAGTTTGCACCAAAGTAAAATTCATTCAGTCCAACCCCAAGTTGAAGGATTAAATGACTTTTCCTCTTATGGTTTGGTGTTGACTAAACAGTTTTGGCTTGATGATTTTTACTTCAAAAGTGCACTTGATTAAATGAAATTGTTTGTGTGTGTATACATGCACGTGGCTAGTCCCTGTTTGTATAGATCACAGTGTGTTTACTGCCGTCTTTCTCATACTGGGGGCTCACATAACCCATCCCACAGCTGATGCCTGTGAAGTCTGGCTGCGGCCTGCCAAGCCAAGCCAAACCTGACCAAAATCAAACCAACCAAGCCAAGCCAAACTAAACCAAATCCAGCCAAACCCGACCAAACCAAACCAAGCCAAGCCAAGTCAAACCAAACAAAACTGAACACTCAACCTAAGAAACAGATGAGCACATCTAAGGTACATGTTCAGTTTAAAACATGAGTTGCTGCCCCAGTGTGGCCAAGATCATTTTCTGTTTCTGACTTAGGTGGGCAGTGGGGAGGGGAGGGCCAGATAAACCCGACATGTCCCATGTCCTGGTGGCTCTGCATCTGATAGAATGGCGGGTACAAATGTGGGACGAGTACTCTGAAACAGAACGCTTCAGCTCCATGCCACCTCTGTGCACTGGCCTGAGCCTAGCTTCAGAGGACTTGCCTGCCAGGGAGGAAGGGCCGAGGAGGAAGGCAGCACGTGGAGCTGTGGGTGGTGGGCACCTGAGCTCCAGTGAGAGGGTGGGAACCAGCCTGCGAGGGGCCATGCAGGTGGGGAGGAAGGAGCCAGGGCAGTCATGGGGGCACAGGGGACCTGGTGGAGGTTAGATTTCCTACCCTGCGGGACAGTCCCTTACTCTCAGCACATTGTGAATGCACCCATATACACAATTTCCGCTTTCTCCATATAGGAAAATTGGCACCTTAGGTAATGAAATGGTGCGTATTTGAACAAAGACGAGGCAATGATTGATTTAGCACATTTTGTCACCAAGTCTGTTCGCCCTGCAGCACTGGGCAGCTGTTTGTATTTGCTGATTGATACCAACTGGGGCCTTGTCCCACGGTGACAGAGAAGTCAGGCAGCCGGGCTTCTCTGCGGGGCTGGAGAGGAAGCCTGGGACGGGTGGGGGGTGCAGGGAATGGGTGACAGGAAGCAGAGGGTGGCACAACCACTTGTTAACACTTTCTCGGCTCTTCCCCAGCCCCCAGCCAGTAGCTGAGTGCTGAAGTGGGTAGTCTCTGGCCCTGGGGGCTGCTGGCACACCTGGCTGGGGCTGGGGACCACGCCTCCAATCACACAGCAGGGGAAGTTAAGAGCACAGGCCTTGAACTAGGGAAGCGAGGGTACCGTGTCCGCCTTCACTGCCTGGAACTGCATTTAAAATGGGGATAAAACCCATGCCGTGGGGTTGTCATGAGGATAAATGAGCTGGTGCGTGTAAAAGGCTTAGCATAATGCCCCTAACAGGGTGAGCCTTTAGTAAATTCTAACTATGATAATAACGGTTTTCATTATTGAATATTACTGCTACTAAAAACCCTGTTATTGAGGAAAAAGTCTTCAGAAATTGCTATTATAACACGAAGTGGGAAAAGTACGTTTACAGAATGATTCCCATTATACACCTGGGTCTTACACGAGTTTCTGGGTAGGATGGCACTGTGAGCATGAGCCCCACCACCAGAACACAGAGGAGGATATTTCCAAGAAAACACAGAAGCAAGAGAAGTCTAGTATTCATGCCCGAAGCCTGGTTGTTGCCAACAATGTGCCAAGAACTTTGTGTGGTCGATTTGGGATGCGAGGCAGAGGTGTGCGGGCAGGGGTGCGCAATCAGACTCGTCCTCCCCCTCCGGGAAAGCAAGAGCAGAGCCGGGAATGATGGAGGAGACCTGGCAAGACCTCTAGGGCTCCTTTGTCCCCACCTCACAGAGTGAGGCCTGGAGACACAAGCAGGAATTGGATCTTGACTGGAAAACAGGTTACTTAACAATCCATGTTCAGAGAAGTTGTCATTTATGTGTGAGGAAGACAGGTAATCTCTTATATCAAGGGCTCAGACAGATTTCAACTCTTATTTTTACTGATATAAACTGACTGTGGGAGAACTGAGTCAATGAAGGATGCAAAACCGGAAAGGACTGTTGGGTGGTGGAGAAAGCACTTAAATATCGAGTTCTAAATTATTGTTAATGTGATGATGAAGCTTAATGTAAATATGAAAACTGATGTCTAAAAGAGACCAATCATTAAAAGTTTAATAACAGTAGCATCAGCTGATGATGATAAACTAGCAACAAAAATGTAAATGTGGAGAGAATGGGATAAGGAAACGAAAGGTAAGCAAAATTTTTTATAGATGGAGGGGCTCAACAGACTCAAGTAATTAGAAAAATATAATATTTTTTAAGAACTCCAAATGTATTGCTTTAAATTAAAATAAGATGAGTCTCTTCCTAATCACTAGGGGAAAAATATATATGTAAAACTATTAGAAAGACAAGGATAATGTGGAAGGATAAGTTTATTGTAGCAATTGTGTATAAAATATATCAATAATGTGATCAGAAAGATATATTAAACAATACATTTAAAGCACTACCCAGGAACACAGACAAGACTAATATAAATTAATTCACAAAATCATTAATAAATTACAAAAGGCAGATATTCTGTAAGCCACATTTTAAAATCCAATGCAATCAATTAGAACAAATAATGGACAATTTAATACCTAACCACCTAGAAATTTTAGGATATTCTCTTGGAAACAAAAGGAAGATAACCTTAGAAACATGGGCTATTCAGAAAGTCAGAACAAAGAGGTGGGCGAGAACCGTAAATACGAGATTCAAATTTTAAACAAATTATCATGCAGACTCGATGCTAAAACATTTAAAGTCTTGATGACATGCATGATTTTCCCAGAAAAATACAAGTGGTGCTGGAATATAAAGAATGGCTCCAAGGTTTTTGATTGGCAGTCTGATGGACAACTCACTGAAAACGGCATGGGCTAGGACTGTCTTGGGTGGGAGGAGCCTGGGGCCGCCAGACTGGAAGTTTCCAGCCAATAGTTGGAATAGATGAGGCTGAATCTCAGGCAAGCTGTATGGCACATACCTCAGGTTTGTGACCTTCAGCCTGTGGCTTGACGTAGAAATCAGGGGGGCACCCCTGGCCAGGTTGCTGCAGGAGTGTGCAGCCACACAGAAGACAGTTTTGGCAGTGACTGGAAGAGCTTCAGCATCTGTGAGGGGTTTGAAGAAGCCCCATGCTGCTGGCAGGCGGAGGAGCAGGGCTGGAGAGCTTGCAGTGAGGCGGGCAGCGAGCATCCGAGACAGCCCACAGGCTGTTGCATTGCCAGCAAAAGTGCATCAGGTGCTAACTGGAGTTTGAGATCAGAATGGAAACGTTTCTCTTGGTTTGGCTAAAATGTTACTGGTGACTTTGGCAAGCTCAGTGTCACAGGGGTGCTTTCGAACTTTTAGTCAAGAGGTAACAGCCGTGCTATATAAGTTTTATAGAGTCCAGGATAAAATAGAGAAAGCTTTTCAACGTATTTTTTCAAAGCTGGTGTGAAATGAAAATCAGTCAGCAGTTGGATAGCATTGCACACACATCCCAGTCATTGGAACAGACACACAGAGTCCCAGCAACAGTGAGGCCGACGGGCCCTCGTTGACAGTCTGCCCCAGGCACTGCTCTTGGGAATTTAACGGACTGAATCCTCACACCAGCAGTCTTAACAAAATATTAACAAACTGAATCCAGAAATAAGCTACATAAATTATATACCACACCCATGAATAAAAGTTTAATTGTGAAATATTGGGAAATCTACTATAAAATGCAGTATAAACTGGTGAAAGGAGAAAATTCATATGATCATAATTTTCTGAAATCTGACAAGTTCTGATAAAAATCCCTTAACAAAGCCTGATAACTAATATCTGCCTCAACTAGCCAACACCACATTTGTTGATGATATGTTAGTGTCTTTTAGAGGAAAGCAAGCAAAATATCCACTAACACCCTCAGTTTTTGATACCGTTGGGAGAGTCTTAGCCAACACAAGAGTGGAATTAAGAGAGTTAAAGGGGATTGATATACTCATTGAAAGGACACAAAATGGCCATTGCATGTAGATGCTGTTAATGTACAAGCTTAAGAATGGACCCCCAAAATAGAGACAGCTGCCAGGGGTTTGGTTGCAACATAACAGGTAGCTATAATTGGTCAAGATCTTCTACATGCCAAGAACTGTGCTGAGGCGTTATAGAAAGTGTTTCATTTAATTTTGAGGGCCAACTCATGAGATTCATTTTAAACAAGAGCTCTCAGCTTAATGGTGGAGCTGGAATTCAAACCCAAGATCTGCTTTACTCTAAAGCTGATTTTCTTTTTTTTAAAAGATTTTATTTATTTATTTTTAGAGAGGGAAGGGAGGGAGAGAGAGAGAGAGAGAGAAACATCAGTGTGCGGTTGCTGGGGGACATGGCCTGCAACCTAGGCATGTGCCCTAACTGGGAATCGAACCTGCGATGCCTGGTTCGCAGCCCGCGCTCAATCCACTGAGCTACACCAGCCAGGGCTAAAGCTGATTTTCTTAGTGACTACTTCATGTATTGCCACACACAGTCTGCACAGACACATAAAACCTAAAGTGTTTCTAGGGGCCAGAAAAATGCTTAGAAAGTGTGATGAGAGGGTGATCATATTCACAATAAAAACAACAAAAAATGAAATACATAGCAAAAATAAAAAGGAACAACAAAAAAATTTATTACCTGTTCAATTAGTAGTACATTTTACTGGTGGATCTGAAGAAGAACTCATACGTGTGTGAATGGGTACATATTGTGTGTGTGCCGACCAGATTTGGAGTTGGGATGGCCTATGGTCTTTCTACATGTAGTTCTTGCTGACAAATTGGGAAATGATATAGTGGCAGTGTTAAAAATAATATAAAAGTGTTTTTACAAGTAAAAAAGAAAAAGATTAATTTCCAATAGAAAAAAGAGCAGAAACTATTAATAAGTAGTTCATAAAGGAAGAAATTAAAATCATTGCCAAATACAAGAAAAAAATTTCAACCTCACTGACAAAGAAATAAATGTAAATGAAAATGACGACCTATATGCTGACTGGTGTGACTCGGTTGGGTGTCCGCCCACCAACTGAAAACCAGCCCACGGATTCAGTTCCCGGTCCGGGCACGTGCCTGGGTTGTGGGCCAGGTCCCAGTTGGGAGCAGGAGAGAGGCAACCGATTGAAGTTTCTCTCCCTGTCCTTCTTCCTACCTTCCCCTCTCTTTGAGAATAAGTAAAATCTTTTAAGAAATGATGACAAATATTGCTGAAGGGAGTATAAATTTGTACATTCTTCTGAGGACTAATTAACAGTGGGTGTGAAAGACCTTAATATAATCATAGTTTCTAGTCAAGTAATTCTAATTCTTGAAATTTTCCAATTGAAATAATTAAAGTTGTGTGGGGAGA